>OMMV01175513.1:0-15309 GCA_900302635.1 Chatrabus melanurus | reverse complement strand
ATCCTTTCTTTTCTCATCCCCCTTGTACTTGATGTGACTCTCTCTCTCCCTCTCTCTCGGCCTTGCTCACTCCTTTAGGGAGTGTGAGCGTGTGTCTGTGTGCTAAGGGATTTGACACTGCTATTCAAGCCCTGTGGTTGCTATGGCACTGGATGCCTTATAAGGCCAGTGGAGTCAAAGAGCACAGAGTGGGCTAACAGCGCACACACATAAAAGAATGCCTGGGTGCTGACTAGCTCCATGTTCCCTCTGACCCCAGGCAGGCTGGGAGTACGGGGATTTAACCCCAACACCGCCGTAAGACAAAGAGGAGGCGTCAGGCCGACGTGGCGAGTGCATGGCGGGGGCGCTCTCACAGCGTCCCACTCTCGTGTTCTCCACTCTAATCCTGAGGACTTCCGCTGACTTTGTTGACCCAATAATAACAGAGCGGGCGTGTTGTTGTTGTCGTTGTCTTCGAGGTGTATGCAAAAAGGTGATAGGTCGTGTCCTTTCACAGTTTGTGCACGAACCCGCACCTTTATTGAGCAATGGCAACAAATCGGCACTGCAGGACAGGTGTCCCTGAAAGGGGCAGAATACGTGACTGTTGATTTCAGGATTTGATGCTAATTAGTTGCAATCCAATTATGGACTAGAAGGACATTGGGAAAGCAGATCGCGCTGCCAATGCTGGACAATCCAGCAGGATTTGCACTGTGCTAAGCAGCGCTTAGACCGTCACAATGTGAGTGAGTGAGCAAGTCAGTCGGTCCAAAGATGTTTAATACAATAACTTACAAACAAATATACATGGGAACTTGCAATTTTGCATGAGGGTGAATATTAATAAGAAGATGAAGTGATTATAATTTGGCGGATCTGCGAATAATCAATGCGCAATGATTATCAACGTTGTCGCTCAGGCATATAATCCTATGGTGCCACTTAGTGGCGACAACATAAATGTTATGTAGGATTACTTCTGGATTATTTGATGGCAGGTTTATAATGTGGTGGCATGCAAATCCATGCTGCCATCTAGTGGGGGACTGCATTGATTGTTGCACAGTACTAATAAGGTAGTCTCGATGATCCAGCCCTTCCCTCTAGCACCGCCCTGTCACATGAGCTTCTGGAAAGCCATGGGTTCCGAAATTTGAACATCGGGCACTGATTGGCTGAGAGCTCCTACATCATCATTGGGACCTAGTTGGCGCATAAGCATGGCGGATTTGGAAGAGAAGATAATTTTGGCCCTAGAAAAAGCAAGAATTCATCTTCAAATACCACATAGTTTAAAACAAAAAGAACCCGAAATGCTTGCAGTTCTTCTTGAAGAAGACTAGTAACCATCGCGCAGAAGGATCACTGTTTCCCTTAGGCCACAGCGCACTCTGGTGGTCATAATCGAAAGGCGGGTTTGGTACCAATCTGTTGTGTCCGACTCCCGAGGTGGAGGAGGTCCCACAAACTGGAGCCAAGTCGACTAATAAGAGAATTCATGCTGCATCATCACGGACAGATTCAAAATGTCTGACAGACAAATCTCTGCCTGAACTTTATTAACTAATGTCTCATATCAAAATGCACGGAAGATAGCTCAAGGACCTGTATAAGCTGCTAAACCAATATGTTTCTTGTTGCACAATATTGGTGCATCATGTTTCTTATAACAATGCAACTTCGTTAACATCAATCCTGTCGGAAGAATATTTCATTTGTTGATTGCCTTTTGTGGGATATCTATGACTGACAGGTTTCATTGAGCTCAGTGTAGTATTATTGTTGGAGAAACTGATCAAAATGACAAAAAAAAAGGTCCATCTCAATACATAAGTTTAAAAAAACAAACAGAATCCCGATCAACATCAAAATGTAGTGGTTTAATTTTAGCAAGTGTTATAGAAATCAGCTTAAAATTTTTTTTGAGAAATTGATTAAAGCAATGACAATCATTGTGTAACCAAGTGACATATGTATCTTTGTGGCTCCAGTGTGATTTCAACCCTGATTTCTCGCACTTGAGACCAATGCTCTACCAGCTAGCCAAAGGGGAATCCCCACTAAGTAAGCTGCCAGGAACATGTTCTCAATCTGGATTTCACCATGCTACATATCTCCCCACCATTTTTGACCTCATCCCAAGGTAACAGGTACATTTGAGCATTAAGAACCTTTACCTGTAAACTGGGACTATTTCAGTCACCTGCCACATCCTGCCAACCTTAACCAAGTGACATATGTATCTTTGTGGCTCTGGTGGGATTTGAACCCTGATTTCTCACACTTGAGACCAATGCACTACCAGGTTAGCCAAAGGAGAATGCCCACTAGCCGAGCTAGTAGGAACGTGTTTCCAATCTGGATTTCACCATGCTACAATTGTAAAAGAAGAATTATATAGATTACACATGTGGATCACAATTTACACCAAAACCTAATAGGTTCTTCCACTTGTTAAATTAATCATTCTCTCATGAGGATCAGCTGAAAGTGTTTTGGATCATCCTGGTAACAATCAAACCAACCTTGACAGAGGAAATAATCTCCAATTTATAGCTTTATATCTTTATAGTTTTAAGATGTTTTACGATGAAGTTTAATTTAAGGACTGATTCTATTGGTGCATGTTGTGAAAAAACACACACACACACACACATATATTTACTGCAGTTAGAATAGGAAATAAAACAATTGTAACTGACCCCAAAGCTGATGCTAACTGCTGCATCCATAATATCAGTGTTGCTGCATTCACATTTTATAGGATTACACCGACACTAAAGCATTTTTTTCCGGCTGTGTAACTGTGCCATCGTCTTGGCAGTAGGTTGTGGTTTAGCGGAATGCCTGGCCTGCTTTATCTGTCATACCATGAGCATTGTCGTGTGAAGGTCTCCGTGAAAAGGGAGGACAAAATAAACAATTAGAGCTTGCAACCAAGGTTTCCAATAACAGCCTCCAAATCCAGAGAAAAACATAGAGGAGGTATTCAGTGCTGCTTCCAAACATGCCTGAAAGCGAAAACGACCTCTGTGTACTAAAAACTGTTTGCTCAACACATGGTTTATTCTCCGAGAATGACAAAACATTTTGTCCCTTGTTCTTCTAAAGAACATTTCGTTAGATTTGTCAGAGGACCAAAAGTAAAAAATTAAATTTAATAAAAATTTTAAAAAAGTTGGTAAGAAGCAGATTGATTTATCATGTGCAAGTGTATTCAGCCTGTTAAGCATGAGGTAACTTTAACCCGGGGACAGGTCATTATTCTGAAGGTCCATTGGTCCGAAAATTAGGCCTAAGTTACTTTTAAGGGACCCATTTTATAAGGTATTTCATGTTTAGAATAACTGTATAATTATTTAAATATTGGAAAATTGCAACAAATACAAACTTAGTATTGATAAATGTTTTGAGATACATAGTAAAACCCAAAATATGTAAATATTTTATTATTTTTATAGCTTTGAAGTATGCTAAAATGAAACCAAAAACATGGAAAAGGGTTATTTTTAACAATTTTTGGACCAATGGGCCTTCAGAATATTGACTAGTCACCCTTTAACCCACGCTCGTCAAAGTGAGACTTTGCGATCGCACCAGTAACTTAGGCTAGCGTAGGGAACTTGGTCGTAGCGGAGTATAACTTTCTCTAACGGTCTCCAACGTAGCCAGAGGTACGTCGGCAAATGCTGAGAAATGTTAAGCATGTAGAAAATTTTTGGACGCGGTCGACGTTCATCAGCATAGACCGGCGGAGACCAGCGAACACCGACGTTTGCAAATACGTTCGTCTACGCTGGCCCAAACATCTAGGTGAGATTGTGCCTTTAGCGTTGAAGTCTCACAACCATATAGTGAGACAGAAAGCACCAGGACCCGAAAGACTTGGACTGTCGTTCTCCTGCAAAAGGTACCAGCATCACCAGTCGCCTCCGTTCAGTGACCTCATGATTCCATAAATTCTTCCCACGCGTCTCTTGATCTCACAGGCTGAGGACCCAAAGACATGTCTCTTTCAGAGAGCCACGACATGACCCAGAGACATGAGACACAGACTCGAGTATTAACAATGATAATTGACCTTTTTTCTTATTAAAGGTGTCCTGTTAACAGTTTTACAGACACCTCTTTTATTTATAATTGTGGTCGAAAAAGAAAAATGATTTTCCCTGCAGTACCACAGTTGGCCACTGAGCAAAGTTGACAGCATGCCACAAGCTTTAAATTTATAAAAGTGACAGTGACTAAGGTGATCTCATCAATTATCGGGTCACTGTCATTGTGTATGTTTGCAATTTTGCATATCTGAACCACAGCGTGGTGCGTCGCTACATATGTTGTACATGCCTCTGAAGAGTGTGTGTGTGTGTGTGTGTGTGTGTGTTGTTTGCTCTTTGAACTGCAGGTCAGGAATGCAGCTGCTCTCAGTGTGAAGTCGACTGTGCAGGAGTCTGTGCATTCTCAACTCAGTCAGGAGTCCAGAGCCATTGGGGCGCAGCACAGAACACTTCAGTGTGCACTCACCTGAATACACACGGCCTACAGCGGAGACTGAAAACCTGCACAGGCACATGTAAGCACATTTAGCATTTTTGTCAGAAACTACCTTTAGGTTTATGTGGTTGAATATTTTTTTACATCACCCAAGGAGGTTATGTTTACACAAGTGTCTGTTTAAGTACGCCAAAACTAATCAACTGATTTTAATGACACTTGGTGGAAGGGTGGGGCGTGGGTCAAGGATAGAACCCGCTGAATTTTGATTTGGATCCAGGTCAAGGGGTGGATCCAGGAATATTTCTTTTTTATAACATTGTGAGAAAGGGCCGTCAGGTTCAGTGATCAGGATCAAAGATCAGTAATAAAGATCAAAGGTCAGGATTAGGATCAAAGATTCACAGTCGGACTCAAAGGTTGGCAGTACGGATCAAAGGTCAGTGATCAGGATCAAAGAGCAGCAATCAGAACCAAAAGTATCTGAATGGGATCAAAGGTCAGAAATAAGAATTAAAAAGTCAGGAACATCTTCAGAGATTAATGAAACAGGATCAAAGTTAAGTAATCAGGATCAAATGGTGATTTGGAGCAAAGGTCAGTCATTGGGATCAAAGGTCAACACTCAATCAAAGGTCATCGATCAGGTTCCAAGTTCAGATTCAAGTTCAGTTTTTTGGCTCCTACATCAGCCACAGATCCAGATCCATATGGGAAGCTTTTAGAGTGGATTCAGGGTTGGAATTTGGTTTGGGGCACACAGTTGTTTTGTGTCCTTCTAGTTTGTCTCTGTGGCACAATAATGCAGTGGCTAGCATTAGGTGCTTTTACCCTACAGGGAACACATCATGAATACTGAAGTGCACGTGTTTTGGCTGTAGGGCTATTTCCTGCTAGCTGTTTACACCAGGCAGAAAGAACCTCTTTATGTTAATTGGGAGTAAGGACACATGTAAACTGCCAACTTGACAAGGATTCTGGTAGCAAGAACAAGGCCGTGAATGCTTTCTGACATACTAGAGCTTTATTGCTGACTTCCAGCTGCAAGCTCCATCGTAGACCAGCCTCAGGAATTGTGATATTTATAATAAAATGCACCAACAAAATGAATCCAGCTTGTTATATAGACATACTGTAATAAACTCCCATCACCAGAATAAAGAATTAGATTTCTTTGTAATTTTAAATGTGGTTCTATTTAAAATTCCTTTAAAATAGCAGGTACCGCTGTGTGCTAGGAACTGGACGACCAATATAGAGAATGAGGTTTGATTCCAGATGTGTGCTTCAGGCTGGATAGCTTTGGTACTAGCCCGCTTCGGAGGATCTTAGGGTACCGTTGGAATTACTTTGTATCAAACGAGCGGTTACTTAGGGAGACTAAGATGAGCAGTATCGCTTGCGTTGTGAGGGAGCGTCACCTTCAACATTTTGGCCATGTGGCGCGTTTCTGCATGATCCAGCACATAGGTGCCTGAGTGTTGAGGACCCCAGTGGCTGGAGAAGGCCAAGTGGATGCCCACACTTCACCTGGCTGCAGCAGATAGATGGTTATTTTAGAGATGTGAGGATGGACCGGTTGTCTGCCTGGGTCGTTGCCGTCCCAAGGTGGTCCCATCGTGACGTGGATGCGGTGAGGCACGGCACCAGCGCATGCTCCCAGACTTGATTTGACTTGACTTGAGAAGGACAGGGGTAGAAAGCCTCAGAGTCCTGCACTGAGCGTGTCAAGGCAGAAGTAGAAACACTGTGATGTTACAGAGACATAAAACAAAATTACAGCTCAGGATCTTACATAACCAAATGCTATTGATGAAACCCTTGAATGTTTTTCTAAAGTGTGTTTTAATGTCATAACATCAGTCTGTACATGGTCTTACATGTTCTGGAGCTAATCAATCATTTCATTTTATAGATTTATATAAATACTGGACTTTGGTCTTGAAATAAGTATCTTTCATGACTTTTCTCATACTTTTTGCAGCTGCTATCAGCGATATGAAAAAACAAAATTCCAGTTTTTTGTTTTTTGACGTGTTTGCATTAACTTTAAAAAAAAAAGAAAAAAAAAAGACATGTATGTGCTCCGTATGTTAGAGGCACACCAAAACCTCGTCATTAGGCTGGAGGCATGTTGGCCTCTTTTAGAGTACAGAGGAATCTGCAAACTGTAGTTAAACTTTAACATAGTGAGAGCACATGACTCCCTGCTCCTTCCTCATTAGCCCCACTGCCCTTTGGCCCAGAGGCCAGAGGAAAAAAAACTCATCTTCTCCTCTTTCTCTCGCTCTCCCTGTCTCCCAGTGGTCTCACCATCCTTGGGGCTTTGACCTCAAGACAACGACAGAGCAATTTAAAATAAACAGTGCAGTAGAACCTGCCAAAGAAAAACATCTGCTGGGGTGACTCCAGGGCAACACGCGGTGTCCAATCAATATTTGCCCTGCTCCCCACCCAGGACCTGCTGGAGATGGTGGGAAACTTCCCATTTGGTTTGTGTTGTTGTCATTCAAATCAGCCATCTTTTTGTTACCATGACCAAGGTATCAGCCCATTGTTTGTAGAAGACTCAGTCGGGCTATTTACTGTAACGGCAGAGGTGGGTTTTTTTCTATTTATCTGCTGTGACGATAAGATGCTTGTTCAATGAGTTGTAAAAAATAAATGTTAGGGTTCATAGCAGGTAAAGCATTTGGACCTTGATCTTCTCATTATCCGTTCTTCCGTGATACATATTCTCAACTCCAAAATATCTCCCGAAAAAAGACACTTTGGGCCCAGTCTTACCGAAAAACAGCGCATGGTCTAAATTGTGCAAGTGCATTTGGGGCGTGTCCAACTCCACTTTGAGGGCACGTAACCCGAAATAAAAGTAAGCACAAGGTGCAAAGGGGTTGTATTTAGTCACTTAGTCATGGATGTGTTTTGAACTTAACGTGAATTAAACCAATCAATCCTCTTTAGGAGCCGGTGTGCACCAGCAACCGGCGCACTGCCATTCACACAGCGGACTCAAATGAGAGGTTTTCTGGTGGGTAAACAGATTTGCGCCAACGCGTTAAAGCACCTGAGGTGAAGCAGTAAGGTGAAGTTTGTATTTTTCCATTAGCGTTTACTTTTATTTCGTTTAATGGTTGTTTTCACTTCAGTTTTGTTATGTATGCAAACAGAGCATACGTGCATTGTGAACCCGCCTATGTGAGACGTATCTGAGGATAGCGCTGCACAGAAAAACTCTGCACTCGACCTTTAGACAAGGTTTTTGCAGCAATGACACTTCCACTGCGCTGTGCACTGCTTTGTGCCAGGAGGAA
This sequence comes from Chatrabus melanurus, assembly GCA_900302635.1. Taxonomy (NCBI): domain Eukaryota; kingdom Metazoa; phylum Chordata; class Actinopteri; order Batrachoidiformes; family Batrachoididae; genus Chatrabus; species Chatrabus melanurus. The sequence continues at coordinate 7,516 of OMMV01175513.1, read as the reverse complement.
GATAGGGCCCTATTGCACAGTGCTATCGGCCTGAAAACTAGGATTTTTGGGTGCTGCTTTGTACTCAAACAATGATAAAGGTATATCCACACAGAAATATTGTTAGAAGATGACATGCATGGTGATCTACTTAGCTATATAATGTACCCTCCCTTTTGTCAAACACACCATATAGCTACATGGATAGAGGCAGGGTACAGGTATAGATAATGGATGAGTTGTACATACAGTAGTTGCTCAATGATACATAATGTTATTACATTTAGTTTTTCAAATAATGCATGAATATTATGCAACGTCTGATTTCGTTGTTCAAAAGTAGCTCCCATTTATTTGTGATTGAAACTTTAGTTCTATTATATTATTAACTTTATCCATTCTACATAAATTTGTTGATGTAAATGCTTCTGTAATTTTCACCAGATTACGCCCGTTAGACAAAATATATTATTATTGCCTCCAAATATGTGCTTTAATTTGCCTATGTGTGTCTGTTGGTCTACTGTTGGATTGTTCGTTAACTAGTTAACATAGTTACTCAAAAAGTAGTCAACCAAATTGAATAAGACTTGGTGAAGAGTTTGGATGTATTCTGTAATAGAAAGCTTTAAATTTGGGGGCAGATGTGAATAAAGAGGCTGAGCCCAGAAACATGGACTTTCAATAAGGAAATCGTCTTCACAAAAAGGAATGAAGCCAGATTTTTTTCACATAATTTTTTGCCTATGTAATGTAAATAAAAGTTATTTAGCTTCATTTATGAATATACTTTATACCATATACTTTTCGTGACACGCTGGAAGTGATGCTTTTTATTTCTGATGATAAAAATGGAGTAATCTGAATGCACCAGGCAGCAAAATTGCATATTTCTCAGCATCATCTAAAATCAGATTTAAACCAAGCCTACTTTTAAAATTTGTTCCTTTTGTTTCCATGGCAACCAGCAGATTAATAGACACAGTGGAGGCGTCTTTGTACCATTTTATGAACTCTCCCCTGAGATTAATGTGGAGGGTCAAAGAGCCTGTGAACATCTTCATTTTTATATTTTTGTTCTTTTTATCACTGTTGTGTACAAAGTCAACAAATAAGTCCACACATGACTCTTATAGTTTTTAGTAGATTAACATTAATATGTGGTATCTTTGGAAAATTATGGAACTTGACTACAATTAACAAAGATGTGTGGATTTCATATGTTCTTAAGGATTTGCGTCAATGGACCCGTCAGTTGTTGTTGCCACATTAAAACAAAACAAAACAAACAGCCTTGTCTATTAAGTAATTTTATTTTGGAGGAATATGCAGTGTGCCAAAAATGGCCGATGCCATGGTTACATTGCAGCGCAGGAAACAGTGTGACCTTTACATAGTGAGGAAGAACAGGCGGGTGTTAAGGTTGGGATGGGGGATGGACACGTAGCCCTTCAACGTCTCTTATGGCGCATTTCTTTGCTGTTTCACAAAGAATTTCATTTGCAATTTTAAAAAAAAAAGAAAAAAAAGGGAAAAAAAAAAAAGTTGGTTCCTGTTTCAAAACAGAAAATTGCAGGACCTGGAGTGGGAACAGCAATGACATGAGTGGGCGTGTAAGGTTTTTCCACCACAAATGTGGAAAACAATGGCAAAGTTGAAGAATGTTAGGTGTGTCCACACAACAGACATGCAGAACTTTTTTAGTGCATAACATTTATATGAAGACCAAATTTCCTGCTGAGACACAGAAAAAAAAAAAAAAACTACAAGGGGCACTCACTTTCTTGTTTGACACTGATTCATGCAAATTAATTATTTGTGATTCAGTGACGCCACAGCACACAATTCTGTGTGACCTTGACATTTGATCAAGGTCAACCAAAGTCAAAGGTCGTGTGACAAATAGAACGGTGACATGATTTCATTTTAGTGTTTCATAGTAAACCAATTCTTCAAAATACTAATTCTAAATGAGTTCAACTTTTCAAGTTCAGCCAAGGTCATAGGTTACCTGACCAGTGGTAAGGTCACTTTCTTTTGGCTTCTCCCATTTTGTTTGTTTGTTTTGCCTGGGGTAACCACAGCAGATCTGGTATGGATGCACATGTTGATGTGGCGTGCTTTACACCCTTCCTGACACAACTCCAGATGTACAGTGAGAATGGGGCACAGGCGGCCTTGAACCGGGGACTTTCTTCTTGGGAGGTAAGCATGACGCTTTTGGGGGCACGTCCAACTTCTATATGCTATTGAGACAGCACTTAAAACTTGGCAGTGGGTGCAAAGAGGTTGGGTTTTTCGTCTTCGTTAAAAGCAGCGTAAATAATATGCTACAAACCGGAATTCTTAAAGTTTGTTTTGGGGTGGGGGGTTCCATTAGTTACTTTTATTTCATTGTTAATGTTTGTGTTCAGTTTGTGCAGAATGTACGTGCCGTGGACCCACCATGTGAGGCTTTCTGACTATTGCACCGTTTCAATATAAGAAATAGACTGCGCTCGACTTTGGACCTGATTTTTGCCAGTCTAAGGCGCGGTTTTATTTCTGATGATGGATGATATGAGCTCTACCTCAGTGTCAGACCAAGAAGTGTGCATGCAATTTAAAGAATGTGGGCACCGGGCATAAAATTGACAGCTGCGTTGGGTGGAAACTAGCAATGACGCTAGGGCGGCACTTTGCACCACTTTGAGTCCAAAGGTAGGGCCCGAACTCTTTCAGTAGCCGCAACATTTTCATCATGTTCCCAGACTTCACCTTCAATCTGTGTCTAATCTGTAGACTGTGTGCTCTGCTATCAGACTGGAGTTTCATGTAGGTCCGTTAAGATGCTTTGAAAAATTAACCTAATCAGCTCAGTAAAGAAGATTCAAATACTATAAGAGGATGAGACTGAGGTCGCTCCCTCTGCCATCTTTCCCCTCGAAACACTTTACTCCTGTAATCTATCTTTCACAACATGAGGGTCCTCATTAGCTCATCTACTCTTCAGGTTTGTGATTTCGTTGACACTGAGCTTGACACTAATCTGTGGCTCATTCAACACGCACTCAAAAAAACAAAGACTGCTGACTGGAGAGCTAAGGGAGTGTTGACTCTGAAATTTCACTTTGGAGTATTGACGATAACAATAACTACATATGTTTGTCCATGCGTCAATCCAATTGCGACAAGGTGCATTGTATGTCTAGAGTTGAGTCAGGAAGGGCATCTAGTGTACAACTTGCGCCAATTCAACAAGCGAATCCATACCGGATGTGCTGTGGAGACTTCGAGCAAACGGGAGCAGCTAAAAGAATCACGCACAATGCTAACAGTGTCTAATTTCCCTTTGAACTTTGCGAAAGTCATCATCCAGAGACGTCCCAGAGGGGATACTGGTTGGTGTAGTGCAACTTTTGTCTGTTGCTCCACCAGTCACAGCTTCATGGTGGAGTTGCACAGAGAAGGATTTTCATACAAGAAAAGACTTCAGACTTCAAGACTTTTATTGTCATTATACAGTTGCCTGAACAACGAAATTAGCTGGCAAAGCCACAAAGGTGCAAGGAAAGTGTCAGGTGTCGAGTACAAGATAAAAACAATATATACAATATATAAAAAGACAAGTACAAAAGGGACATTGGAGAGGGGGGTTAAAAACAGATCAACTCTACGCTCGGGTCTCCCATCTGGCAAAGCGTAGCTGAAATTTCATGTCTTCATTTGAAGAAAATCCTTCTTTTTGTTTCTCCAACATGAAGCTGTATAACTGGTGATGCAACAGACAAAAATTGCTCTGTGCACAGTTTTTCCTAATCACAGCCGCGTAGAACTCCTTCAGAGTAGTTTGGGTGTCTTGGTGGCTTCCCTCACTGGTCTTTTTCTTGCACAGTCACTCAGTATTTGAGAACTGCCTACTCCAGACAGATTTACCATGCAGTATCATACTGTATATATTTTGATATAAATGAAGACCAAGACATATTCAGTGACTTGGAAATGTTCATGTATCCATCTCCTGACTTGTCTAAAGAAAACTGGCTGTAAAAGAGATGATTTGCATTAAAAAATGTTTACTTAGGTTTAATTTGTCCAATTACTTATGGTCTCTGAAGATGGAGGCACTGTGTATACAAATAGCTGTAATTCCTAAATGGTTAAGGTGATATATTTGTCTATATTTGAATTTAAGCTAAAACTCTGTTGTGGTGGAGTACAGAGGCAAATTACACAAAAAAAAAGGGAAAAGTGTCACTGTCCAAATACTTATGCACCTAACTGAAAACATAAATACAGACGCGATCACGTCGGATTACTGATGTAAAGCAAGCTGTTCCTACAAAATGTCCGGCTGCACAGACGATGACAAAAGTACATTCGGTGCTTTGATGATGAAATTCATTCCACTCGGACTTTTGACGGCACAGTCTTGCGGTGGGCGATTGTGAGCTGGTCGGTTGGTCTGAGCTTGTCTGCTGTCGCTATGCGAGTGGGTGAAGGGACAAAGCGGCTGTGATAGGCCGCTTGATTGAGGTCACAACTCTTTCGCTCTGCACGTCCCATCCTCCTGACCTCTCCACGGGCCAAGCAGTGTCCTAAAGCTCAGCAGAGTGTTAGGTCAGCTGGCAGCGTCCCAGGGCACAGGCGGAGAATAGAGGGGGAGACGGGAGGGGACGCGGAGTGGTTGTGACAGGTGAGTTAATGGCTTTGAGAAGGAGACGCACAGGCTGTGATCTCTTTATACGGCTTACAGAGGGACAACTTATTAAAATGAGGAACGGATGCCCAGAGCAAATGACTTGACCTAAAGCCTTCGGGTCACTGCGCCCCTTGTGTGCGTATTTATGTGAATGTGTGTGCGTGATTGCGTCCACCCCCACACTGATTGACAGCCTGTGTCATTGTCTCATAATGGTTTGGATATTTTTCCCAGGCACTGAAAAGTTCCCTCTCCGCAGGCTTGACTCTTGGTCCACACACATGGTGTTTAAAGGGGTCATACTGTGTAAAACCAGTTTTATCTACATTTTATAGTTAAACACATTTGGGAGTTCGCATTAAACACCCTCAAAGTCCCACAGGTCTTTGTCTGTGGATGTAGAAAGGTCTTTGTCTGTGGATGTAGAAACTACCTGTCTTTTAGTGAAATTTAGGTCTAAAATGACTCATTTTTTGACTTTTGTGACATATGTAACATGAGTCTGTAATCTGAACTCCTGTATGCTCTGTGAGACACGCCCGCACAGTTTGTGGGAAACAAACCAGGTGATCTGTCTCTCAGTGGTGAGGGGGCGTGTCAAGCAACAGATCAATTCAATTTACTTTGTATAGCGCCAAATCATAACACAAGTGTACACATCAACACATCAAAGTGTAAGTCAGGTCAGGGAGCATGCGCTGGTGCCACGCGTGGATGGCAACCACCCAGGCAGACAACAGATCCAGCTCCACCTCTCAAAGGTAACCATTTATGTGCCGCAGACAGGTGAAACATGGGCGTCCCCTTGGCCTTCTCCAGCCACTGGGGTCCTCAACACTGAGGCAGCTACACACTGGATCATGCCCAGAGAAACGTGCCACATGGCCAAAATGTCCTAGCTAATGTTCCCTCACAATTCAAGTGATACTCCTCATCTCAGTCTCCCTAAGTAACCGCTCGGTTGACGCAACTTCATTCCAGCGGTACCCAAGGATCCTCCAAAGAGACCCAAGTACCAAAGACATCCAGTCGTCACCTTAGGTCACTAGTTAGCGTCCAGATCTCACAACCATACAGTAAGACAAGTAGCAGGACTCTAAAGACTTGGGCGTTCATTCTCCTGAAAAGTGTAAAGTCTGGACTTTATCTATCCCATGAGCAAGCACAAGTATGATACAGATAAGGAAAAACTCCCGTATTGCTTTTTGTATTTTTTTTTTTTACAGAAAGAAACCTCAAGCAGACCAGTTCATTTCCATTTTAAGCAGCAGGCACAGAAACTGGTATTAAGGTATGATTTAGTTATTGGCTAATAACTTTATCTGTCTATAAGACTCCTCGGGTGCTATCTTTACAATCTCAAGCGCACTTTGCCATTTACACGGCGTTTAATCTGAGCACAAAGTAGGGTGCAGGGCGCAAAGGGGTTGTATTTAATCATTTTATTAATAATGGGTGTGTTTTTTTGTGTAATGTGAATTACGCCAATGAGATTCTCATCTGTCCTTCTCTTTAAGAGCCGGGATGTGCTGGAACCTGGTGCATTAACGGTGGATTTAAGAGAGAAATTTTCCTGTGCGTTAACAGAGCTGCATGCAAAGTGCCAAAGCCATTACGATATCAATGCACCAGCACTGCGCCTGACCACTCCTTATTTTGAAATCAACACGCCCATGGGTGCACAGATGAACGCAAGTGCACTTGCTGTTTATAGAAGGTGGGGGCTGGGCGTTAAAATGGCAACTGTGTTGGATGAAAACCAGCAATGACATTTGCGTTGCGCCGTGCACTGTTTGCACCAAGTGGAAGATAGGGCCCCTGGTGAGTTATATAAGCTTGTAGAATGGTTTATAATATTACCCCTTTTAACTTTACTCCTGAGAATTACAAACCCTAAAACTCACTTTGTACTGTAAATACTAAAATCCATATTTGATTTTTTTTTTCTATGAGCGCACCTTTAACCAACTTTTAGTTCAATGCATTTTTCTTATTAGTCACACATTTTCTGCAATATCCAAACATCTGACTCATCTTGAATCAGTTTTATTGATTCAACATGTTTCAAACCTACGTTGGGGGAAAAAAACTGTAAAAGCTCCAACAGTTCAGTGAGTTCTGATCCTGAGCCAATCACAGAGATCTAATCACACATGTGGGCGTGTCGCTTGTATGTCATAGAAGTCTAAAGAGATTACAGGTCGAAATCTTGCTAAAGGCAGGAGAATTTCTACATGCATTCTCAGAGAACTGTGAGATTTTGAGGAACACCAACCATATGCGACTGTAAAATGTAGATTAAAAGTTTATTTTGCACAATATGGATCCACATATATTGACCATTTCACAATGAACAGAAAACACTGCCTCCTTTCCTGGAGATATTTCAGCATTGTGTGGCTGCTTTGATGCAAAAGTCAACCAGAGGTTACAACAATCATGTACTCTAGAAAACCTTTGATGAACTCGGCAGTCTAATACAGATCTTAAAGAAAGGGAGCACAAAATGGAATGATAATTGTATCATCTGCTCTAATGGCAACCATTACAACAATAGCGACAGTGACCTGGAGGTATAGGGGGAGATGGGGGACGGTGACCTCTGCGCGGGAAAGGGCAAGCTCAGGCAAGAGTCAGGGCGTCAGGGTCTCGCCATCTCGTCTGGCGCTCTGAACCCTCCATTCATACGCAAACACAACAGCCAGGCATCGCTGTGACCCTGTGGGTGTGACACTCAACCTTTGCCTTAACCTCCTGACCAGCGGTCACAGCTGCAGCGGACTGGCTTGGTCAGGTCAGGGCACGGGGGGTCAGGGGTAGAAGATGAGAGAGACAAATGAGGAGGGAAAGATGGAA
>OMMV01175509.1:0-13966 GCA_900302635.1 Chatrabus melanurus | reverse complement strand
GATGAGAGGCCAGGACTTGAACCCAATGATATCAGATGAACACAATGGGTCTTCATCTGCTGATATAGAGTGAGAGGGTCTGCACCAAATCTTGGCATGAAATCCTGCCACTCTTTGTGCACAGGGTGTGTATGTGTCTTTTGGCTGATCCCGTTCACTCGGGGTCACCACAGGGGATCCATTGTAAAGCTGCATCTTGATTTGGCAAAAGTTTTACACTGGCTTCCCATGCACTTCGGTCTCAAAAAATTCTGAAATTTTCACCAATTGTTCCTTAATTATTCAATAGGCACACTGTAAATTTTTAGTTTGATCGGATGAATACTTTTTGAGATATGGCCAATTTAGTGAGGGGGGGTATGTGTCGATTTTGGCGCGATTTTCGCGCGTCCTGATTTTTCTTCTATTTTCAGCTGCCAATATCTCAGGAACTACACCACATAGGAAACTGAAATTTGGTATAGTCATACAGCCACCTACTCTCTCGGAATATACAAAAAGATCTGCTATACATCCTATCTGGCTGTGCAATAAAATCTGAATTACCTGATGAGAAGAAAAATGCTCGACTACTACAACTAGTCACCCCAACCCTACTTTATACCAAGACTGTAATCCCTGCCAAAGGTGGTTCAACTACATACAGCCAGGCAGCTTGGCATTGTTTTTCAGAGTTGATCATATCAGTGTTGATTCAGCTCTCTGCAAGTGCAACTGCAGGTGTCCATGAGTTGCTTGAGAAATGATGCAAATCTGTTTCCTGTGACATACTGTATGTATGTGAGTTTTTAGTGGCGGTGTTGTGACAGTGCTGTTGCATCATAACCAAGAGGTTCTGGCTTGAAACCCAACCTGAGGCTTTTGTCTATTCCGACAGTCAATGCTCTGAACAAATCTGAACAGTGATAAAATACTTTCTATAGTGTTGAAAATTACACTGTTTGAAGTAACAGAATTTAAAAAGTGTCATGAGTGTCCTTTTTGGACAGTATTAATTAGACTCTGAAATGTGTGAAACTCGATAAACTCTGACAAAATGTTAAAATCTACTGTCTTAGTTAATTTAACACGGGCTTTTTTGCTGGCTGTAAATTTTCTTTTTGATTCAATTAAACATTTTCTTGAAAATTATCAAGAATTACTGTTTTGATCCATGACCTTGTTGAAATGACCTTCACTTATTTTAACATATATAAGGTCAGGGGGGATCTGTCTGGCGGCATGCACTGGTACTGTGCGTCTCTGTACCTATCACGCCATGGAACCCACCTTGAACCTGGATGGCAACCACCCAGGCAGACAACCGGTGCAACCCCACCTCTCGAACGTAACCATCTGTCTGCCACATGCACTTGAAATGTGGGTGTCTCCTTGGCATTTTCCAGTTTCATCGGAGTTTTCTTAAGTAACCGTTCGTTTGGCAAAAGGTCATTCCAATGGTACCGAAGGATCCTCCAAAGAAACCTAGTACCAAAGATATCCAGTCGTCACCTTAGGTCACTGGTTCGTGCCCAAGTTAGAAGGACCCGGCCCCAAAAGACTTGGACCTTTGTTCTCCTGCAAAGGTATTGACAGTGTCCTCATGACTACATATGCTTTAATCAGGAGTTTCTTCATCTCAAAGGCTGAGGACATACATAAGAGATAAATTAAACAGTATGTAAAAAAAAAAAAAAAAATTTTTTAAATCACAGTTGAATCTTTCACTTTAGGATGATGTGATGCAAAAGTAACATTTTTGTATTGGGATTAGTTTGACATTGAAATTAATTCAATAAGACCAGTCCAAAAATCTGATCGGGGGGGGTGCAACCTGTGACAGTGATGGGTGCACTGTAGGAAAAAAACATAAGGAACTTAGGCATAAGGCTGCAAAAAAATGGAATGGGCCTTAGTAATTTAATAATGCTCTTATGTACATATAAGTCCATAAGCGTGATCTCTCAGTACTCATCACAGAATGGCAGACAAATAACCTGTTTGTGCTTTGGGGAAGTTTCCAGTTTCCAGCGGCCCTCCTTTTAATTACACAACAAATTCTGGCTGTTCACGGCTATCGACTTGGATAGAAAGTGCCGTTATCTCAGCACCCAGGGTATATTGTTTCATATTGCATTCACAAATGAATTGTAAATAACCATGATAGCTGCTGTCAAAATAAGATCAATTTCTGTTGTCTGTCTGTGCTACATTATAGCCCATCAGCACTTAATTCTTTGAAACACATTTGACCTATTTTGTACTGTGGAGCAGCTGGTGTGGATTATGTGGGGATCAGCTGGAATCTGGACTTTGCACCGGGGGTTACCATGCAGACATTTCGTGTGACCATCCTGGATGACCTGGGTCAGCCGGTGCTGGAGGGGCCTGAGAAGTTTGAGCTGCTCCTGCGGATGGCTATGAATGGAATCCTGGGGGAGCCAAGCAAAGCTATCGTCCTCATCAATGACTCTGTGTCCGACTGTGAGTGAAAATATTCTTCATGGCGTTTCCACTAATGATTTATGTCATTATGATGATTGATTTATTAGTTCATGAATGTTGCTTTAGTGCCAAAGGTGCAATTCCGCGAAGCATTGTACACAGCACATGAGAACTCGGGACAGATTTCGGCTACTGTGTACCGTAGCGGTGACATCAGCTTCAAGTCGACAGTCCGCTGCTACAGCAGGCAGGGAACAGCCCAGGTCATGATGGACTTCAATGAGCGGCCCAACACAGACGCCTCCATTATCACCTTCTTACCAGGTGCTAAACCTCAGACCTGTCATTTGGTATGGCTTTGTTTTCTTGTTGGAAAGAGATAAATGGATATTTTGCCCTCCCTGAAATTCGCTTTACTTTTTGCTCAGGTGAGACTGAGAAGCCTTGTACACTGGTACTAGTTGATGACACAGTGCACGAGGAAGAGGAGGAGCTCCGTCTCGTGCTGGGAAGCCCAAAGAGTGAATCTCCATTTGGAGCATCTATTGGGAAGCAAAATGAAACACTTGTCAAGATAAAAGATGATGCAGACAGTAAGAATTCATTTCATGTATATACATATTGTGTTGTTCCAAATATAAGACAACCCCTGATTATAAGATGATGTCCCCTTTTCAACACATATTATTGGTTAAAAGAAAAGAAAGAAAAACTTATGATAGCAGCCACTTATTTTTCCAACCACATACTGACACACTGCCACTTTTAGGACCATGGCAACCTTTTCTGTCTCTTAGCATTTTAAGTCTTTTGGGGCTTGCCATCTACATTTACACACTCACACCATATTTCTTGGCTGCTTGAGAGTTATTTGATCACTCTGCTGCATTTATCACCATGAGCTTGAACATACATAAGTTCTCCGTTTCTGATTAACTTACCCTACTTTTAAGATGCCTTCTTTTCAGCATTATTACCTTGTTTCTCTTAGGATGTTGTAATGTTGCAACATTTAGCTTGTGTGATTTTAAATACTATTTATGATGTGCTTCCTTAGAGCCCATTATTAGGTTTGGAGATACCAAATTCAGTGTGAATGAGCCTAAGGAAAGTGGCCAAGTGTCTGTGGTGAAAATCCCAGTGCTGCGTATTGGAGACACCTCCAAAGTGTCTGTTGTCCGAGTTCACACCAAGGACGGGTCTGCAACCTCAGGAGAAGACTACCATCCCATATCTGAGGGTAAGTACTCCTGGCCTTATCACCACACAGTCAGAACTGTGTGCTTGAAAAATATTAGAAAAATTTCTTGTTTTTTTCTGCAGAAATCGAGTTCAAAGAAGGTGACACAGAGCACAATGTGGAGGTGGAGATTTTATTTGATGGTGTCAGAGAAATGAGGGAGGCGTTCACAGTGCACCTGAAGCCTGATGAGAACATGGTGGCAGAGACAAAGGTGAAGATGAAGACAAATTAGAGCAATTTAACTGTCAATCTTTGTAACTACCTACTGAACTTTATATTTAATCACATTAGAAAGCAGCAGCAATTTGTTCTCCTTTATTGTCCTCTAATCACCCATACTAATCGATTGACAGATGAGCAAAGCTATCATCTATATCGAGGAGACCAACAGCATGGCGGATGTCACCTTCCCCTCAGTGCCCAGAGTAATTTCTATGCTGCATTACGACGACATCGACAGGAGCAGGGAAGCTCTCCCTGTGGCTGGATACCCCGTCGTCTGTGTGACTGTATGTCCTTTTGGTAAAAATATAAAGACACATAGCGGCACAGTGTTCAATCATGGATCATGTGGGTGCTTCCTGGCATGCCTGCTATCTTTGTTCATATGGAGCACAGCCGTGCAAAGTGCTAATGGGTTTGATAAATTAGAATATACATCAAGATGTGATGAATTGTCATCTCAGGTAGTCACATTATCTATTTCAAAATGTTTATATGCCATGCCTTTACAAGAAATAATATCATCTTGACACATATTACAATTTATGCTTTCAAATCCTGAAAACATTTTTCAGGATTTATGATTTAATTCTTATATTTAGAATAAATTGCCCCCGTCCCAACTTTTTTTGAAATGTGTTGCAGTCCTTAAATGCAGGAATGGATGTATTTTAACAAATGAAATGAAGTTGACCACACAAAACATGAAATATCTTGGGTTCATGCTGTCTGCAATGAAATAGAAGTCAAAGTAAATGTAAGGATCACTGTTGTTTTTTTAAATTTGCATTTTCCGTATCATCACAACTTTTTCTGATTTGGGAGTGTAATAATAATAATAATTATTATTATTATTATTATTATTTGGCTGTTTATACGATGTTAATAATAGCCAGCACCGTTTCTGTCATAATTTGGCTTTGCCACATAATAATATAGTTTTAGATAGCATTTTAAGAACAAGCAGTGGTGGCCTTGATGGATACCAGACCTAGACATTGGAAATTAAAGAAAATGACTAACATGCTCATTTCAAGCCACATATGCCTTCAACCACACCTGCTCCTAATTTTCATCATACATGTGATGATAAGATTATTCCCTGCAACAAGTCCAGACATGTCCAGCAGGTGGCAGACAAGTCCATGGTATATTATTCACAGTTCCCACTCCTGGTTTTCAAAGAGCCCTGACTTCCACATTTTTCATCCATTCAGGTATGCTCACCCAATCAAGAGCTAACAGACAGATCCTTGCGGACCAGAATTGGGAACCGCTGATATCTTTCATTTACAAAACAAAGATTGATCTTTTTGGATTGATCTGGTGCATAACAGTTAATTAATGTCTAATCAGTTTATCCTCATAATATGCCTTTTGAATTTTTTGAGTTACAAGATGATATAGCATTTATTGTTTTTCAGTTATCTGTGTTAATCAATCTGGAGGGGGTGCACCTCATTTATAGGGTATATGCCTACTCTTTCTAAAGTCTAGGAAAAAAAGAACACAAAACCCCACTTTTGCCAAAATAATACTTATTTTACTTTCACTTCACTGAATCAGATGTCATCTCTTGAGATCCATATTAATTGAAACCTGAATAACGAATTACACATACATCAGATTACAGACATGCAAACAAGCAATTAATAAAAGCAGATTTAAAACAGAATATGCACTAATTGCACAGAATATTAACAATAACATTTACAAATGTCCTTAGTAACGTCAGATAATACACCTTTTAAAACATTCAGAGGAATTGAACTGTTTATTCTTAATTTGCATTGTGAATCATGAAATGATCAGGTGCATGAAACGCTGGTTCACGATTAAGAAGAGGGAATTTTTAAAGATAATGTATCCTCTGAACCATTGTCTTAATATATATAAAGGAGTAAGTCGTTATAGGCCCAGTGCTTATCTCCAGTGTTCCATGGCGTAACGCAGACAAGAGTCTATAACTCCCCCTGGACAGGACACCAGTCCATCACAAGTTACTTCCCAGCCAAGGCCAGTACTCATTTTATAGCTGGGTGGACTGAGACAATGTAGCAAGCAGAAGCTAACCAGCTTACCACTAAGAACTGAGTTGACTACTTCTTGTCGCCACTGAACAGCTGAAACAGCTGGAAACGTCATTAGAAGTGTCCAGTTGCCCGTACCAATTCAATGCAGAGCTAAACCTGCCCACATTTACTTCACTAAATGTAAATAGACTTTTTAAGTGGACCAATTATACACTTAGCAGCTTACCTTATCCTTCCAGCTGATGCTGCTCCCCACTGAGTGTTTACAAGTCAACTGTGGAGGAGGGGCGGGGTCTTCGAGAACAAGCCCCTCCTTGACACGTTTAGCGCTGCATCGAAGCGGTCCGAGCAACAAGACACTTCTAATGATGTTTTTGTCTGTTCATTGGCCACAAGAAGCGGTTTACTCTGAGTGTTTTATTGCCCTGTCCAATAACATTAATTAGCCGGTTCACTTCTGCTTGCTACCGGGTTGATTGCGCTCTTAATAAATAATACAGTGAAAAGTGTGCTAGTGAAAAGATGACCCCTTAAACATCTAAAAAAATAGAGCCTAGGTTGAAAAAAAACAATCTTCTCTTTAAACTTGCAGTTGTGTGGCTATTTATGATTCAATCAGTAATTTGTTTTACTGAAGTGGTTTTTGTTTGTTTGTTTGTTTTTACATTGTTCAGCATTACAGGTATTTAGTTTGTTGTATGTTGTCAGAATCGCTTTATGGCTTAGTAATGTGTGACACAAACACAATTAATGTTATGTTCAGTGCTGTGCTCAAGTTCCATTTTTCATTTAAATGCAAGGGGGGAAAAAATCACTGTCCACTTGGTTACGGTAATTTGAAGGAAATTCCTATGTTTGTGTCTGGTGAGACCTTTGGGCCGTGTGTCACTGGCACAAAAATGCAAAGCAGACACACAAAGTAGGTTTCAGTGTCAGGATAATACTAATTATCAGTAGCATTGCTTAGGCTGGTCATTGAACTGCCGGGAAAATAGAACCCGAATGTTCTATTTGTCACATTTATCAGATGGTGGCTCATTTAATGATTCCTGTGGACTTTTATCAGTAGGTTTAAATGGACAAATGTCTTTTGGAGTTGTGAATATTTTGCTGAACTATCAGTGACCTTGAAGGATTGTCAAGAGGCAGCAGATTTAAATTCCAATCATAATTTCTGTTTCCTTTTTCAGGCCTGTAACCCCAAATACGCAGACTATGACAGAACAGGCTCTATCTGTGTAAGTGAGAACATCAATAACACCCTCACTCGTTACCGCTGGCTTGTTAGCGCTCCCACCGGCCCCGACGGAGTCACCAGCCCAATGAGGGAAGTAGACTTTGATACCTTCTTCACCTCCTCCAAGCTCATCACTCTGGATTCAGTCTACTTCCAGGCTGGTTCCAGGGTCCAGTGCGCTGCAAGGGCCGTGAACTCCAACGGGGACGAAGGTTTAGAGCTCAGTAGCGCCATAGTGTCCGTCAGCCTGGAAGAGGGTGAGTGGTTTTCCAGCTTCAAATGTTTCATCTCCCCAAATGGAAATGTTTCTGTACGATAAGCAGCTGCTGGCTCTGTTTTTGCTGTGACACAAAACCGAGAGTTAAAAGAATTTTCTGCGGTGGTGTTGCGGGGGAACAAAACTTTTGATGTTTGTTTATGTTGTGGTTGCAGGAATGTGCCAGCCTCGTGTCGTAGGCTCCGTGGGGGCCGAACCCTTCTCTGCCAAGTTGCGGTACACTGGAGCAGAAGATCCAGACCATCCCAACCTCATCAAGCTGACTGTCACCATGCCTCACATCGATGGTAAGAAAAGAATGCTGTGTGTTTAAAGCAGGCTAATTTTTCTTACAGTGCATGACCCACTACGTCACAAACTACCCCCAAGGCAGTGTTTTGGAATGTTGGATCATCGTGATTTATCACATTTCTATGTGACAATAAATACTGCACACGTACTATTTTGAATTTCTGACCTGTTACTGAAATAGATTGAGGTGTCATTTCATCTGGGTAAAAAAAGGTCAACTCAGTAGTTGCTGGTTGTTTTGAGGAAAAATGTTCAAGTAAATGAAATAGCAACTTGGGATCAATGAGTAAATTAAAGTCAGTATCTGCTCTCTAGCCTTATTTAGCTAGCTTTAGCCTAGCCTTAGATGGAGCAAAGTGTCATTTCACTGGGGTCAAAGTTGAACATTTTTTCACAAAAAATATTAAATTGGATCAAATAGCAACTTGGGGTCTCTGAATAATTTAAAAGCGAGTTCTGCACTCCAGCACCAGTTTTTAATAAGATGGGCCATTTCATCAGGGTCAAAAGTCAAGAGAGGAATTTCCAGTCTTATGAGAAACAAAACTGTTCAGTTCCATCAAACAGCAACTTTGGGTCCCTGGGTGCCATCTTCATTAATGGAAAGAAGACTAAAGAACTGGTTAGTGTGAGCCATCATAATGCCTGTCAGGATTTACCACCTGTTGTGATTCATGATCAGCCTGCAGAGGAGGTACAAGAGTTTAAATATTTAGGAACCTTTGTTGATTGCACTTTACATTTTACAGTTAACAAAATATATATATATATTTTAAAAGCAATGCAGCACCTGTATTTAATCAGGAAACTGCATTCATATGAGATTAGCAGGATTTAGGGATTGTGTACAGAAGTGTCCTAACTTTTAATATGTATGTCTGGTACAGAAACCTGGGGGATAAGAATAGAAACAGACTGGCCAGAATTGTAAATATGGCCAGTAAAATTATTGGGAAAGAGTAGAGACAATTGGGAGGTATATACAAAACACAGTTGAGACAAAAAGCCCAACAAATTGTGTCTGATTATGTTCAACCCCTTTTTAAAGAATTTATAAAATTGTCTTCAGGAAGATGCTATACAGCTGCTACAGCAACCAAGAACACCTATAAAAAGTCATTCATACCACATGCAATAATATTGCTTAATTCACAATAGGCCACTCATATGGGTACCATATTTGTTCTGCTGTCTGTATTGTGTATGTGGGTTATTTATTATGTATTTGTGTATTCATTTATTTATTTTGTCCTTTTTGTTTTTAAACCAGGCTGTGAAGCCGAAGACAAATTTCCACATTTGTGGACAATAATAATAATAATAATAATAATCGTATTATTATTATTATTATTATTAAGTAGTATGAACTCAGTATTTCCTGTCTTGCCTTACTTGTGAATGAGATGCAGTGAGGGGCAAAATCATTGGGGCCAAAGGCAAAAACAGGTGGTTCTGCTCATTCTCAAGAAATATGTTCAAATGCACTCCACCAGTGAGCCTTTTTTTTTTTTTTTGCACTTCCACAAAGAACAAGAATGAGTGGTATTCTTCTTTAGCTTCTTTATAATGTTTTTTTATTTTATTTATGAAGCGTGCCATGGTTTCATGATCAACCTCTCCGTGTTGCTAGGTAGAACAAACAGTGCTCCTGACTGCCATTGTGTATACATTTCAGAATCAATCATTTTTCCATCAATGTCGACCTTTAACATGATTAATTTAACCGAATATGATATATATGATATACCAAGAGCATGGTTTACTACCAGTGAGGTTGAGGAATATACAACTTGCATGTACAGCTTGGTTGTATTTTTATTTTTTTCCTTGCCTGAAACAAGACCTGTTTTTAACCCAAATGTTGTTCAATGAATTGACTGTATTATCCAAGTAATAATAATAATATTAGTTGTAGTTGTTAAATTGAACAGTTGTGTCAGCAACATGAGGTCAGTGCTCCTGCGTTGTCTGTAATCACACTACATGCGCCAGAGTCGTGTTGGACTGCACCCCAGACCACCTCTGCAAGTCGGGCCAGACCCGCACCAGCAGGACAGTCCCAGCCATGGCCCAGAGTGCTTACAGTAGTCAAATAAACTAAGTACACCCTTAGAATGAATCGTGTACTATTTATTATTTTAACAGTTGTTGTTTATAAGTTTTATATGGTGTTTAAAACATCACATTTCAGGTGTACACAAAGTGGCACGGCTGCATGTGCATGTAAATGAATTAATCATTCATGCACAGCTGAGTTTTGAGAAACATATATCTTACCAAAAAAAAAAAAAATGACACCAACCCTAACAACACATGACCAGCGGTTGACAAAGAGGAATATAGTGCACTTGCATAATTTTATTTATTTAAGTTTTCTCTCTTCTTTTTTAATTTGCCCTTCAGTTGAATTCATTCATACACGTGTCATTTATGTTGTAGTGCCAGTCCAGTTGAGAAGTATTTGATTTAATTTTATTTTCATATGTCACTTACCAGGATGTATTTTTTCCCCCAAATCAGTAATCATTTATTCGTTGGTTTGTCTTATGCTTCCTCCATAAGGCATGCTGCCTGTGGTGTCCACCCGGCCTCTGTCTAACTTTGAGCTCACGCTGAGCCCTGACGGTACCCGTGTTGGCAACCATCGCTGCTCCAATTTGCTAGATTACACTGAAGTGAAGACCCGCTACGGTTTCCTCACTGAAGCCACCAAAAATCCTGAAGTGATCGGTGAGACTGCGCCTTACCAGTACAGCACCACTCTCAGGGGATCCAGTACATTACGATTCTACCAAAACCTCAACTTGGAGGCCTGTTTGTGGGAATTCACCAGCTACTACGACATGTCTGAGCTGCTCAGTGATTGTGGAGGGACTATCGGGACTGATGGACAGGTAAGCAGCTCCACCTTTCAGCCTCAGCTCACCTTTGACCTCTTTTGTTAATTCTTCACCTGAGGCCAGTCGGTTCACTAAAGCCGGAGAGGAATGTGGAATCAGAAGTTACTGGTCTGCTAAGAAGTCTCGCCTATTTTCCGAAACCCTACTTAATCATTTACAGGTTCATTAAAACTGCTTGCCGACTTGGTTTTCCTTTAAACATCCTAAAGTAAATACTCACCTGTAAAGTAACCCATTATGGTCTTGATAACCATGTAGTAATGACTAACTCGGAGCCCTGCTTCCTTCAGCTCTGGGTGTGACCTGTGATTTGTCTTGTCAAAGTGGCAAGTCAATAACTAGAGGTCTCGTAAAAAGCTGCACTTGGGTCTGACGCTGTGTGCACAAAGTGCTCTCCTTTCTGTGTGGAGCTGCTGGGAGATCTTAGAGCCCTCTGTCCTCCTGGCACACAAGCCTCACAGCTTTCAGCATTTGCATTCACCTTGGAAACGCACTGTTAGTTGACTTGCAGTTAATTAAGAGTGTTGATTAAAAAGTGCTGGAAGAGAGCATGCGGCAAATGGGGGCAAAACCCTCCACTCTGCTCCCTACTGGGGATTATTAATTAAAGTCCTGCAGCATTCGCAAATATTTTTTGGATCCGCTGGTGTGTGTTGCTCTTTTATTGTAATGAGTTTTTCACTGTACACAGCTTCAGGTTTATTTAATAACAAAGGCACCACTCTGGCGATAAACTTTGTTGCCTGTAGCCACATGATGTATGTGCCGCCAACAAGCATGTCTCGACAAGTAAGCAAGCCGCTGGTAATATAAACTTTAATTTACCTCAGCCAATAACGCCGGGTCAGGAATCGATCACACAGTGCAGCAGGGACTGCACTTCTTACTGTATTGATTACTGAGATCATTCAATCACTGAACTAGAAGAGAACTCAGAGTGCATGTCTCCACTATGGCCTAAAACATTTCATCTTGCAAAGTACATATTAATAATAATAACAACAACAACAAGTATTTTCAAAATTGCTGGCTCCAACCGTTGGTCTGGATCCATTCCAAAACACCTTTCAATATACAGTGTTGTGCAAAAGTTTTACACACCCACAGAATTTTAATTAAATGGTCAGGCTTGAGGGGTTTTTCTTTCATCAGTGGGCCTTCCTGTCTTACTGTGTGGTTGTGAAACTTGGACGCTAAACAGTGACCTAAGGTGAAAAATGGATGTTTTTGGTACTAAGTCTCTTCAGAAGATCATTGGGTAGTGCTGGAATGACTTTGTGTCAAATGAATGGTTATTTAGGGAGACAGATAAGGAGTATCACTTACATTGTAAGGAAACGTCAGCTATGAAATTGTGATCATGTGGTGCGTTTCTCTGGGCATGATCCAGCATGTAGGGGCCTCGTGTTGAGGCCACCAGCGGGTGGAGCAGGCCAAGGGGACGCCCACACTTCACCTGGCTGTGGCAGGTAGATGGTTACTTTGAAGGGGTGAGGATGGACCGGTTGTCTGCCTGGGTGGTTGCCATCCAGGACCCAAGGCGGTTCAGTGATGTGGTGGATGCGGGAACATGTTCCCACATTTTGATTAACTTGTTGCCACATCTGAGTTAACTTTAGCTTGGGGCAGGTGTAGTGAACTTCATGCTTCAGGGAGAAAGTCTGTTACTGTGGTCACGTACACTATCAATGACAAAGTTCTTGTCAAGACAGCCACCAATTTTACTTCCATGTCTCCTGCACTTACATTGCGATGCTGGAAGCGACAAGGATGGAATTGGGCATACTGAGTGAACAGTTTACATACCCAGTGAAAGTTTAGGATTTTAAACATCATCATGAAATAATTCATAAACTACAGTGGTTCCTAAATGAGAATCTGACAGCATTTAAATTCATCCTATGATGCCGACGTCATTTTAGTGTTGGCTTCCTTCACATGCCGGCTGTCTTAACGGGGACTTTATTACCATCAACAGCTTACTTGACCACAGTGGTCTCTGTTATCTCATGCAAATTAGTTATTCATAACGTGGGAATAAATTTATCAAGAAGTGCTCAAATTGAATCTTATGTACACGATATGGTATAATGTGGCCTCGAATTTATGTAATTTTTTTTTCATTCTATGGCCACTCTAAGGCTGTGTAATATTACACACAAGAAAAGGAATAAAAATATCTTGGCTCTGCCCCTTTTTCAGATTCCCCCCAAAATGTAAAAGTTTGTATTAGAAGTTGGACCCAACCTTTCATAAAGTTTAGTAACAGTTGCTTCATGACTTTTTGAGTTGTCCTGCTAGCAAACCAACAAACATGCGTGACGAAAACAAACCCTCCATTGATAAAAAGAAAACGGTGCTGTGTTCTGAATCACAGAAATGTTTCTGATCTCTATACATTAAGAGGAACACACATCTAACAATTCTCTTGCTATTACCTTTCCATCAACATAATTAATAGGATACTTGCAGCTCATGCACTGCTCTGTATGTAGATTTTGTTGCTATGGTTACCGTTGAACAGAGCAAAAGAGGGTTATATACGTGCACACACTGAGACACCACAGGTTCAGTTTCACAACCCGCAGACAGGATCAGTGCGAGCAGAATCGGGCTTTGTTTGGAAGCGCACTGTGACCCGAGTGCTCGTCTAAGTGGGTAAGCGGGCTGAGCCAGGGGCTGGGGGCCAGTAACATGCCACAGCGTGAGGCTTCGTGCCCGGCTTAATGGCACCGCAGGAATCTATTAAGACCCGGCGGGTTGTGTCAGGAGGCCACTCTGTAAATCATTTTCTCTCAGCGCCCAGAGGCAAAGGCACGTCTGCACGAGTACCGAGCCAGTGCAGGCAGATACTCCTCACAGGTCAAAGGACAGAGCAGATACCACGGAACCCCCTCGACATGCCCTGATCAGCTCCCATTTAAGGGTGTCTGCTTTCGGGAGGTAAAGTGTGCGGCAGTTCAGCATCCCTCACAAATGTAAATGAGTCCATTTGGAATGAATTTGTTTTCAGGTGGATGAGGAGCTGCAGATCATTAATAAGCCTTTTGAATTGGTTACAATCATAAAGCTCATAGCTGCTTTGCAAATTAATTTAAAATAAAAACGGTCACATCTGCTTGTTGAATATTGGCAAAGCCACTTACAAATGAATTAACTAGTTTACACATAACTTGGCAAAACAATTGGATGTGGCTTGGAGATATGCACATCTGCAAAAAGGGGTTTGAGCCAGGGTTTGTTTTAGTTTTTGTGTATATAGGGCATGTTAAACTAATTTACAAAACTTTGTGAAATGGTTGTGCCCAGAGTGTGAATTATACAATGATATAATTGAGA
>OMMV01175498.1:0-11143 GCA_900302635.1 Chatrabus melanurus | reverse complement strand
GCCCTTTACACACTGAAATTCCTCCAGGTTCCTTGAATTGTTTAATGATATTATGCACTGTAGAGAGAGAAATAAACAAAACCCTTCTGATCTTTCTTTGAGGAACATTGTTTTTAAACATTTCAACAATTTTCTGACACATTTGTTGACAAACTGGAGATCCTCTGCCCATCTTTTCTCTTCAAAGACTCAGCCTTTCATGAATGCTGCTTTTGTACCAAATTATGATTACAATCACCTGTTGACATCACCTGTTTGGAAATGCCATCATTACTTGATTTGTTTTACCTCATTACTAGCGTGAAATTGCCCCCGTCCCAACTTTTTTAGAATGTGTTACAGGCCTTAAATGCAGGAATGGATGTACATTAACAAATGAAATGAAGTTGACCACATAAAATATGAAATATCTTGGGTTCATAGTGTCTTCAATGAAACAGAAGTCAAAGTAAATGTAAGAGTCACTGTGGGGTTTTTTAAATTTGCATTTTCCATCCCATCCCAACCTTTTCTGATTTGGGGTTGTAAGAAATAGTGTACCTATTGCTACACCACACTGTGAATCAGAGCTAAGGATATTCCAGTGCACTAGCAGAGGCCACTGTGGAGGTGCAGACATAGTGTGGAGAGAGAAGCATCCCAAGAACTGAAGATCAACTGCAGTACTGGAAAAAAGCAGAAGCATTTGTTCCCCTGCCTGTACCAACTGAGAGCTCAATTTCTGTACATGCCAGCAATTTTTCTTTTATTTTTTTGTGAGAGAATGTTTTCAAAGGCAGGGTTGTTACCTTAAAGAGGGGAAATTGATGTAGCCCCAACACTGAGGAAAAAAAAAAAAAAAAGCAAACCCCTCCCTCTTGCCTAACAACACAGGCTTGTCACTCACTCAAGCATTTTCTTTCACTGCATAAATATCAATTGACCACTTTTACAACATGCAAATTCTATCTGTTGAGTCAATAATGACAATAATTCTACTTGCTGTTACATGTCCACAGAAATTGCGCCATGTGGCCTCCAGCTTGTAATATTAAAGTAAGTGTACTGTACATTGTTTGACCAGTAGATGTCAGTAGTCCCTGATGAGCTTTTAAATAAGGCTTCCAGTTATGAAACTTTTGGTGAAGCAATTGGTTGAGAGAGCATCCGCCTCTAAAATACAAGCAGCAGGAGACCTGGGCTTTGGAAATGAAAGTGACTGACAAACAGGCTCATATCAGGCTACATGGAACTTCAGGCACACCTGTTCCTGATGTCCATCATGCATGGGATAAGATTATTTATTCCCTGCAACAAGCTGAGATATGTCCAGCAGGGGGCAGGCAGGTATATGGTATATTACATAAGCAAAATAAAGTTGGTTTTTGGATTGATCTGCCACACCAGAAGTCTCCATTTTTAGTCAGCTCCTCGTCATTACACGCCCTTTTAATTTGCAGATGTGCTCGATGATATCATTTATTGTTTTTGAGTTACTGTGATAACAATCTGTGCTGGATCGATTCACACGCTGCATTCTTCAGGGTACATTCCAGGCTTTTGTAAAGCCTAGGAATAATCCAGCAAAAATATGCTCCTGCTTTTACTTTCTATTTTTTTTTTTTTTCTGTGAGCATCAGGCTGCCCTTCCTCTTGTAAGTTTTATGTCCTGTATATGGCCCTGTAAAGAAGGTGGATGCCTCCTTTTGAAGGATGGATTTCAAGTTTCCCCCAAAACTACTAATTTCAGTGGGTCTGATGCTAGTGGCTAAATCCATGCCAAAATGCATCCAGTAAGGCTACTTATAAACAGTGCAGACATGATGGCGCATATGTGCAGTGCCAAGGGTGGTGTGACTTCCTGTCAAATGGTCAGCTTCTTTTAAGATAACCATCAAAACCTGATAACTGTTTTGATGAATAATGTTACTTTGGTGGTATATTCAGATGTTATTCTGACTCATTAACATTTATCCACTGATAACTAATCAGATTGATATCCTCTCCTTTCTTCTGCACTTTTAATTATGTGGTAAATGTTAAGCCTTATTCATGCAAATGTTTATCAATTGTGACTGCTTGCTGAAATACTCCCATGCAAAAGGTCAGGAAGAAAACATGATCTAATTTCAATCACACCTTTAATTTCATTATCTAAGATGCATGACAGGACTGCAGCTGTGCTTCATCTGAATCTGCCTGAAAAAAACAAAAAAACTATATTTCCACAGTAAGATTGCTAGTCGAGGGACTGCCTTATCCCATTTGACATACACCCAGTGAAACACTGGGAAAGAGGTGTTTGATAGAAAAAGTAAAATAACATAAAATGTCACACACCTTTGTGCACATGCACACATCCATCCTCCATCCAGCCACCCACATCAGCTTATCTTCACGAAAAATTCATAGTAAAGCGCATGAAAAATAATACCTACACAAAAATGGGATATTGGCCTGAAGGCCTTGTGTCCCCCATCGCACGGTGGCCGTGCACTCAATGTATGGAAAGTTATTGAGAGTGCCATATGTAGTACTGTAATTTTTGGGGTTTTTTGCTCTGTGACCTTGGAAAGTAGGTCAAGGTCACTCATCATCAAACTCATCCAAGACCTCCATGTGATGCATCTGTGGTACAAATTTGGTGGCCGTGCACTCAACCTATCAAGAGTTACTGCGTGTCACCCAGACGCATGCATGGATGGACGGACACCATTTCTATGTTCCCCCGCTGTGGCGATGGGGAGCAATAATTTGTGCATATCCCACATATTCGTCAGCTGGGAGGCTGTGATGATGTCACCAAAAACAAGATGGTGGATTTTCTGACTGGGGAAAAAAAAGACGGAAACTCATCTGATACTTAATATTATTGTTAGTCTCACCTTAACGCGCATTTCTAAACACTAAATGTGAAATGCATGTTGCACATGCACATGGAAATTTGAAGGAATATGCACAAAAATGTCATGCTTAACTTTTCGTATGACATTTGAAACGCGTCATGAGAATATGTTGTGGAAGTGCATAAAGCGACACAAAAAATCACACCTCAGCATGCGATCCTGGTGACATTACTCATTGATGAAGACTACAAAATGACATTAACAAGGATTGTGCAGCACTTTGTAGAGTGCATACTACAGCTCGGCTGAGAGCCAACAATCTACCTCGTCCAGAATAACTCTCTCGAACCAGATCAAACAGCATGGTGAACATCAAAATGGGGGGAAATGTGGATTAGCTATAGTTATTGACAAAAACATGCAAACAATGCATATCTTGCAATATTATGGTGACACTTGCATCTTGAATCTGCAGCTACATCCAGATCATCACCATAATTTAATAACTGCCACAATGTTTTGCAAAAAAATCAATATTTCTGCAGTAATCCCAATAACAGAGAAACAAACTAATCAAGACAACAGCATAATCCATACATGGTAGATAATTTAACCACCCATTCATCATTTGTGGTTTATTAATGGCAAACATACGTTTAGCATCATGGTGGCCAAGTGCTTCGTGCACGTTCTTCCAAAACAGAAGGTTCCTGGTTCAAGACCACTTGAGCCCACTCGCTGTGTAATGTGGAGATGTGTCAGGAAGGGGGGAAAAAAAAATCTGTATCCCAGAACAAAAAGGGAGAAGCTGAAAGAACTTGCTAATGGTTAATATAGGTGTGTGTGTTTACAGTGACGCTCATGTCTCTGGGTCCTCGGCTTCTGAGATCGAGAAACACCTGGTGAAGAGGTTATGGAATCATGAGGTTACTGGACAAAGGTGTTTGGGGATGCTGATGTCTTTGCAGGGTCCAACGAAGGTCCAAGTGTATAAGCTCCTGATGCTTCCTGTCTTACTGTATGGTTGTGAGACTTGAACACTAACCAGTGACCAAGTGTGACAACTGGATGTCTTTGGTACCAGACCCCTTCGGAGGATCCTTGGGAAGCACTGGAATGACTTTGTGTCAAACGAGCGGTTACTTAGTGAGACTCAGGTGAGAACTATCACTTGCATTGTGAGTGAACTGACTGTGACATTTTGGTCATGTGGTGTGTTTCCCTGTCCATGATCCAGCATCCAGGTGCTTCAGTGTTGAGGATCTCAGTGGCTGGAGAAGGCCAAGGGGACATCCACGTTTCATCTGGCTGCAGCAGATAGATGATTACTTTCGAGAGGTGGGGATGGATCGGTTGTCTGCCTAGGTGGTTACCACCCAGGACCCGGGGTGGTTCTGTGCTGTGGTGGATGCAATGACGTTCAGCACCAGGGCATGCTCCCAGACTTGACTTGAAACATAAGCAGCAACAATGCTTAACTACAAGGCATTGTCAGTAAAAATCTGTGTATTCCAGCTCAAACGGCAATGGAAACTTGATGCTGTGTTTTGTAGAAAGGACCTTTTTGCCTAATTGCATTTGACTGTGAATCAGTTTCACTGAGCCTTAATCTCAATATCCAATCATTTTTAAAGATTCATCGTAATGTGTGATGAGAAACGTAGCGCCTATCTGAGGGGACTTTTATAACCCATTCGATTTGGCTTTATTAAAAAATATAGTCTGGCATTTGATCGCCCCAAGGTCTAATATTTTACTGTGCTGTGCTAATATTTCACTGCATACTGGCTGAAAAGCAGGAACATGAATCATTGAAATTCAACGACAGTTCAGACTAAAGATGTGAAGTTGTTAAATCGGGTACCTTCATCTGGTTGCACCTGGAAAGTATAAGACAAGAGTAAAATCACAGATGCAACACAAGATATCTAAGTATCTATTGTTAGTACATACAGTCAGGTGCATAAGTATTTGGACAGTGACTCCATTGTTGTAATGTTGCCTCTGTACACCACCACAACGGAGTTGAAATCAAACAAGATCTTCCTGTAGTGTGGACTTTCAGCTTTAATTCAGCAGGATTAACTAAAACGTTGAGTTAACCATTTTGGAATTACAGATATTTTCATACACAGTCCCTACATTTCAGAGATCATAAATAATTGGACAGATGGATTATGAACATTTCCAAGGCGTGAATATGTCTTGAACTTCATTTTCATCAATCATTAAGAAATTGTTGTCATTGGTAGTATGGCCATAGCAGATGGTCACCCCTCTGAGTCTGCTTGAGGTTTCTTCCTGTACTCATAAAACTCCCAGGGAGTTTTTCCTTACCACTGTTGCCATTATGCTTGCTCAGGGGGTGGGTAAGGTTAGACCTTACCCTTGTGAAGTGCCTTGGGGCGACTATGTTGTGATTTGGCGTTATATAAATAAATTGAAATTGAATTGAAATTCAAACAGTTTGGTACTGTGTGGTAAATCTGTCTGGAGTGGACAATTCTCAAGGAGACTAGTGAGGGAAGCCACCAAGAGACCCATGAGAACACTAAAGGAGTTGCAGACATCTCTGCGGGGACTGGTTGAATTGATTGATTGAAATGATTGCATAGTGCAACTTTTGTCTGTTCTATCACCAGTTATTCCACTTCATGATGGAGTGAAACAGAGAAGGACTTTCATCTAAAAAAAAAAAACCATCAAATCTATGCTCGAGTCTCTCTTGTTACTTTTGGCAAAGTGTAGCTGAAATTTCATATCTTTTGGAAGGAAATCCTTCTGTGTTCCACTCCACCATGAAGTGGAATAACTGGTGATAGAACAGACAACAGTTTGTTGTTAGACATCTTGGAATAAAGCTACAATACAAGTCTATACAAGCACGGCGGCTCAGTGGTTGGCACTCTTGCCTCACAGCAACAAAGTATGTGGTTCGATTCCACCGATGCCCAGTTCCTTTCTGTATGGAGTTTGCACGTTCTCCTTGTGTCTGCATGCGTTTCATCCAGGCACTCCAGTTTTCCTCCCACCATCAAAAACATGCACATTAGGGTCTGCTCCTTTCTCTCTGCCCTTGACCAAGGCAGCGTTTATGCATCTGTAGTTGGTCCCCAGGTGCCGGTCTGTGGGTGCTTACTGATCCTTGTGGTTGGATTGTGTCTAACTGTAATTAGGATGGGTTAAATGCAGGCGGCAAATTTCATTGTATGTACAATGACAAAGGCCTTTCTTCTTCATCTTGATTATGTCATTTAAAATTGAAACTCCATTGTGGTCCCATATCGGCCCTGTGGCCCATTGGTACCAGTGGTCATCTCCTGAATCTGTAGCGTGAAGCAGATGAGAGTCTACACCTCCCCCTGGATGGGTCACCAGTCCAATGCAGGTTACTTCCCCAGCCAAGGCCAATACCCATTTACAGATGAATGGACTGAGACAATCCAGATGAAGTGTCTTGTCCAAGGATACAGACAGGTAGCTTGACCGGGAATCACACCCAGGTTCCCCATATTGGTCGCCCAGCTCTTTATCCCACTGTGCTACCTGCTTATAGTTGTGTATGGAGGAAAATTGACAAAATATTGTGCCATTTTGCAAATACTTATGGACTTGACAACAGATACAATAAATTAATAGGACAATAGATGTTAAAATGAAAATAGAAGTTGGTCCATCATATAGTTTTGTGTATTTTTCACACAGGCCTCAGTTGAATGATTCTTGTCAGAAATGTGACAGCCAGTAAAGACAAACATGATCTTCAACAGCTTTTCTGGCATCTCTGCGTATCCCAATATTGAATTGTTTGTTTGTCTTGTTGTTTATTGTCTTGTGCAAGAAGATGTTGTCACTCAGGTAATGAAGGATCAAACCCAACAACCCTTCAGTTACTGATAATCTGCTCTACGATACTGAGTTTCAGTCACAATGGAAAAGTGGGTATAAATCATCAGGATGAAGCGCAATGACTGAAAAGAACTAAAGCAAATGAGATGGAAGGAAAATAGTGGCAGTTGAGCAGATGACAAGAGGATAAGTTTTAAAATTAAAAACCAGTTTTTCAAGTCAATACTTGAGAGTTAGACAAATGTAAGAAAACAAGAAAAGAAAGGGAAGAAAAGTTTCCAGGAGAGAGAAATAGATTGATGGAGGTAAATATGAGGTAAATGTTTTAAATTCAGTTCCAATCAAAGAATAGAGAGCCAGAAAATAGGAGGGAAAGAAAGAGGACAGAGAACATCCTCCATCCTGCTAACCACTGTAATGTGGGAAATGGGATTTCGTGTCACTTGCTCCACCAATTTGCTGCACGGTGCTGGCTTATGGAGGATAGTCACTGCTGCTTTTTGACATGTGGAGCTTTCCAGAGACCAGTTTGGGAACCAAAGCTCCCCTCCTGGAAAGTTAAAATGGATGTCTGATGTGTTCTGGGTAAACGAGTTAAATAGGCCACTGTTCACTGACACCTCAGGTCCTGTAATATCAGCTGGAAAAAACATGTAAGGACCAACAATTCTCAAACAAAATAGATATCAAGATAATGGGCAAGTCTAAATTAACAGCCAAAGTTGTGGACTATACAGAGAAATTAATTCCTCCATTAAGGAAGTCAACGTATCTGTCAGCAGTATATATCAATGAACAGATTTCAATAAAATATGTTGAAAAGGTCGGTCTTTAGTCAAGGAAGAACCTATTAAATTTTGGTGCGGATCCTGTTTAAGAGGTCGATCTGGTCTTTGATCTTTGATCCTGACTGCTTTAATCCATATCCTTCCTTTGTTCTTTGAGCTCTGATATTTATATCATTCATCCTGATTACAGGATCAAAGCAATCAGCAATCATGATCAAAGGTTATGATCAAAGTTGAGAAATCAGGATCAAAGTTCATTGACCAGAACCAAAGGTCACAAATTACAATCAAAACTTGATCAGATTGTAAAATCAATATCAATGATAAAAGATGCGTGATGAGGATCAAAGCTCAGTGATCGGGATCTAGGTTCACAGGACAAAAAATGAGTGCTCTGGATCAAAGATGATCGATCAGGAACAAGGGTCTGGATCACAAGTAAGAAATCAAAAACCAAGGTGAACAATCAGGATCAAAGTCACAATCAGGGTCAAAGATGAGTATTCAGGATGTCACGATCCTCACATTTGATGCTGACTGCTTTAATCCCGATCCTTCCTTTGTTCTGTGATCTCTGATCCTTACTTCATTTATTCAAATTATAGGATCAAAGCAATCAACAATCACGATCAAAGGTGAAGCTAACATCTAAGTAATGAGGATCAAAGTTCTGTGATCAGAACTAAATGCCAACAATTACAATCAAAAGTCATGATGAAACATGTGTGATCATTTTCAGAAATCAATATCAATGATTAAAGATGAGTGATCAGGATCACAGATAAGCAATCAGAAACAAAGGTGTGCAATCAGGATCAAGGTCACAATCAGTATCAAATGTGAGTGTTCAGGATTCCATGATCCTCACCTTATATATTTTTGGACAGGGATGATCCACTAGAGAGGACTAATGATTGACATTTGGTTTGGGGCTTCAATTAAAGGGGACTAATTACAAGACAAAGCATACTCAGACAATACTAATTAATACCTAGTGATAATTAATACCTAATACTAATACCTAGACTCAGGAAATACCAATTGTACACAGTCTACAGCAAACATGCACCAGCAAGGCAAGCCAAGGCAATTTTATTTATATAGCGCCATTCATACACAAGGCAATTCAAGGTGCTTTACAACAGAAATACATTAAAATAAAACATTAAAGGAGATCATTAAAAACAAAAGCAAGACAATAAATAGCTAAAAATATTAATATTCTGCAAAACAGACCTGAACCCTAACAGACTTGAGGATGTTGAGACATAATGAATTTGGGCCATGGGCTAAGTAGGGTCCCCGTGCACCCCTCACATCTTAATGAACTAAGATTTTTTGGAAGCCTTACGGCCTCTAAAATATGAAATGGAATTGCAACAGTGAAGAAACTGGTATACTAGGTACAACATAACTCTGATTGCATCCCAATGTGTTATAGATGATAATAAAGCTCTTTATATCAGCTTTTTTATGGTATCCATATTAAACCTACATTTTAAATACCAAAGAAACAATAACAGAAAAAGGCGGTGTACTCCTTATATTTATTAGCTGAAAAATTGAGCCATACTGTAGTATGGGTACTGTTAGATATGCCTTTTGCCTATAACTACTATTGCATCCCAGTTGTTTCACTCTTACAATTCCATTTCTTATTCGAGAGGCCCTAAGGCTACTTAGCCCATGGCCTAATTCCTCATATGTTGTGTGCATGTCTGCATAATGTGTAACTGTTCAGCAGATTTTGCTGCATGAAACTGAAAGGTTATAAGCTTTTAGTCTTTTGTGTGTGTGTGAGTGTGCAAGATAAACGCGAACATTGTTTGGCCTTTTCTCAAATGCATAATTACGTTGTCATTTGTCACTTTGAATACAGAGAATTGAAGTATCTGTCTTCTTACCAACAAGGTGTGTGTTAACAGCTTGCATGCTATTAAGCCCTTTGTTGAAAGAACAATGATGTATACGGGTATGCTTGCGTTTACAGATAAGGGACAACCCCAAGATCCACTCATTGGCCCTCATTCACAAAATGGGAACTGTTGTGACCTTCAGGTTGTGGGTGAGGCTCGTGAAAGGAGAGCACTTGTCTCAGCCTCATTACTGTGCCCTTCAGGAAGGTCCTTGTTCCTGAAGTTGCTCCTGTTGTACAGTTGAGCATGCCAGCTCCTGACACTGGTGTGTGTCCGTGTGAACAGGTAGGAAAGAGCTACAGTGTGCAGGGATGATGTAAAAATGGATTGTGACATCATTATTGGCAACGTCAGCAGTATCGCAGATGTTGCTCCACATTGTCACAGTGAAGAGGTTGCTGAGCTGGAAGGCAACGTTTTCAGTTTACTCATTAATTCATGTTCCAACCCTCATCTGTGGTCATCAACTTTTTGTAGTGGATGAAGGAATGAGTTCATGGCTTGCGACCAGAGGATCCTCAGTTCGGTTCCCCCATCAGAACTCACTAAGGTGCCTTTGCTGGTGTGCAGTTCAACGTCTTGCATGGCAACACCATAAGTGTGTGAGTGAATGGGTGAATGTGAGGCATAATTGTAAAGCGCTTTGCTCTTTGCATCAGATGGAAAAGTGCTATTGAAATGCAGCCCATTTACATATCAGTGCCACGCGTGGTACCTGACAAAAGCCCTGGAAAGAAAACTGGTCACCTGATTCAAAGTCTGTGCTGCACGTTGCCTGTCTGCGTCCTTGGACAAGACACTTTATCTGCATTGTCCCAGTCCACCCACCTATAAATGGGGTCCATTTATGGGACCCTGGTGTCCCATCCAGGGGGAGTCATGGACTCTCATCTGCTTCATGCTAAGATATCCGGGGATAAGGACAGGTCTGATGGGCCTCAGGGCCGGTATAAGACTTACTTCACAGGAGCAGCACCCATGCTACACCACAATGCACAATTATGAATCACAAGGATGCCCCCCAACCAGCTGGCCCTGCACGTTAGATACTCATGCCCTGAAGCAAGAGGGAGACCAAGATGGCACTTGAGTGACCCTGTTGCAGAAACCCGAAGAGCCTACAACCTGTCGCTTTTCCAAGCCTCCTTCCTTGACATGGTCAGACAACCGCATGTAACTGAGTGATATACCTTTGTGGTTTCTGGTGGGATTTGAACAGCAGACTTCTTACTCCCAAGACCGATGCTCCACCATGGCAGCCAAAGGGGAATCACCACTTGCCAAGCTTGTAGCAATACACTGTTAAAAAAAAAAAAAAATCTGTTGTTTTTATTGAAAAAAAATGGCAGCTGTGGTTGCCAGAATGATTCTGTAAAAAAATATTGTAAAAAAATATGTAAATACCTTTACAGAACAACCTGCAAATTTTATGGTATAATGTTGTAATTTACAAAACATTTACATTTTAAAGCAGTAAATAAAACAGCTTTTTTTTTTGCTGAATTAACATCATTGTGTTGTCTTTAAACTAAATATTTCTGTATAATTTAAATACAGTTGTTACTTATTGTACATTGAATTCCATTCAATGAGATTTTGTTGTGCTGCTCCCATTTTGCTCAGGGCCGCCACAGTAGGTTTGGCATGGGATCCACATGTTGATCTGGTGTTTCTAACACAACACAATAAATCAAGTGTATAAGGAGAACAGGGTTTAGGCAGCCTTGAACCAAGGACATTTTGCGTGGGATGTAAGCACGCTTAC
>OMMV01175490.1:0-10710 GCA_900302635.1 Chatrabus melanurus | reverse complement strand
TGCGGATCCCTCTAGCTCCTCCCCTAAGTGACTGACAGCCATGAAACTTGGCAACCTGACAGATATCAATGATGCGTCCCGTTTTGTCATATTTTGGCCTTCCCAGGCTGTGCAGATACCGAAAGCTCCGACCAAATTCTGCTATTTCAGCTGCTTTTTCACCAGTTAAACCTGACAGAAATGTGCAGGAGTTCTTATTTGACCATCCTCCTGCTTTTTCGAGCTTAATTTGCGATATTAGTGCCACTGTTAGTAGTTTTGTGTTGGGCCTAATCACCCCAAATTGTGTCAAAACCAGGCTGTGATCAGGGATTCCCTCTTGACAACCAAAACAAACCCAACTGAAGCCGTCATCATTCTCTTATTAATTGATCAGTATACGTGAGGACTTCAGAAGAGCAAGAGAAGAAGAAAATGACGGGGAGGGAAGGGTTTGTTCAACTTGAATGCATGTTTTGAAGCTGTGACTGATTGTAAATAAAGTATTTTGTTTATCGCATGTCTTTTCAAATATTAAATCTACCAGTCAGATTTTTATGATGTATAACACATTTTGAAGATGTTGATGAGGATAATACAAAAAGTGGTTGGTCTTAACCTTGATGAGCCCTGTTTTCCACATGGCCAGTTTTATACTGGCTGCTCAAGAACAGGATCACAAGAAGGCCTTTACATCTATGTGAAAGAAGCTGTAACCTGTAATGTAGTCTACAAAGAAGCTTTAGTGTGGAAATAAATCTTATATGATGTAGATTCATGTATGTGTCATAATATTTAGTCCTTTTTTGCGGATCATTAAAGGGCTATTTTCCCTTGACGGGTAGGCAATGCGCTAGTACCTAATAAAGTGGCCAGTGAGCACATACTATACTATACTGAGCTCCGGTTAAAGGCTAAAATGTAAAATATAACAAAACAAATCATATCAAGTCAATTACAGAATTTTGTCTTTATTATAAATCATAATCAAAGGGAACAAATGTCTAAATCACACACTTGAGCCAGTTTCTTATTTGCTTATGCTGTGCATCATTGTCACAAGTAAACTAAAGGGAGGAAAGGCTTTAAAATATACAAATATTTAAGAATTGCATTCCAAAATGGCAAATCCACAGTTCAAAGAATTAAATTACAAAAAAGAAAAAGAAAAAAAAAAGAAGAGTAAAATAAGGGCACATCCAGGCATGAATGATGGCAAAATGTTGTATAATTGTATTGTTTTTACTCACAAAATCTAAGTTGTGTTCTACGTTTTAGAAAGAATTTTCTCATTGCTCTTATTAAGCATTTTTCCCAACATCAGCTCAGTTAGTCAGCAGTTTAGAAAATAAATTACAAACACGGAAGAACTGACAAATAGCACTCAAATAATTGCAGTATTTAACAAAATTGTAACATCAAAAGGACAAAAGGATTGAAGGTAAAACTGCAAATTCATTTTCTTGTACTCCAGTGGAATGAGCTATAAAATGGAAATTTCAACTTTGGATAAAATGCAAAATGCGTACATTGATGTCAGATGAACAAGTAAAATGTTGTAATTCAAAAACTGCATTTTCAAATGATGGCATACACAGAAATATTTTAATTGTACTCCTGTAAAACAAAGATACATGTAATCCTGTTAAATGTGAGTAAATGCAATGTATAATTAAACTAACATGTTCTTATGAGCCCAGTACGCTTGATATCTGCAAAGTAATCTTTGTTTGCATTCTCGTATCGTGATATGACAGATAGCAAACACAGGTTTTTATCCTAAAGCCAGGATATCTCAGAAATTATACCCACCATTTCTTGAAAATTGATATGCAGTAAATTGACAGATATAACAACAAACAATGTAAACATACAAGAGTGATAAGAGCTGAGATTCTTTTGCAGTCGTAGATCCTTCTAGAGTCCTGCACAGGACATTATTTATTTGGAAAATGCAAATGTTCAGCTTGAACTCATAAAGCTAAACACTGCACCCAACTCTGTATTGTTAAACAAAAATGAAAAGAAATCCTTAATTTCACAGACAGAATACAGGTTAGCGGGATGTGGCCGTCCAGTTCGGTACGTTCGTTTGCACTCTTTCACTGCAGGTTAATTTGCAGGTCGCATGTAAAAAGCTGCAGAACTCCATGCAGTCAGATGTTGATTTGTTTGTTTACTGTTGTCACATCGCTGGACACAATAAATAAATGCAGGTTAACACTTGTATGATATGATTTGCTTTACTGACATACAAAACTAGAAGGGCACTCACAAGCGTGCACTCCACCGAGACCCAAATAGTACAGAGGATAGCCATAACAATTGTGCATTTTATGATACAAGCATGAAATTTCTACCAGTTAGTACATACCATAAGGTTTATTTTCAGATGTGGAGGCAAGTTGGATTTGACCTGTGAGGACCATGAGAGGTCAATGAAGGATTACACAGGAGTCAAAATTTTAAAATCCTCCAATCATATTGAAACATATACAATATTATTTGCCAGATGATAACGAACTGAAATTGACCTTTGTCACCGTATTTGCTGTTTTTACCCCATAACTCCATAAAATTTAGTCATAGATAGTCCAAACTATACCTTTTTAGAATCTTTATGATCAGGAAAATAATATGGTATATGCTTCAATATGATTGGAGGATTTCTAAATTTTGACCCCTGTGCAATCCTTCATTGACCTCTCATGGTCCTCACAGGTCAAATCCAACTTGCCTCCACATCTGAAAATAAGTCTTATGGTATGTACTAACTGGTAGGAATTTTATGCTTGTATCATAAAATGAAAGATTCCCCCATTATTTTGGACTTATCTTCTACACTAAAAACATCACATCTTGTAACGATAAGAAAGTGTATTTGTTCCTAAATCCCACCCACTAACACGTGCCATTGTAAAGAAATAATCAGTGCTATTCTCTTCACCTGTCAGTGGTCACAATGTTATGGCTGATCGGT
Organism: Chatrabus melanurus; assembly: GCA_900302635.1. NCBI lineage: Eukaryota > Metazoa > Chordata > Actinopteri > Batrachoidiformes > Batrachoididae > Chatrabus > Chatrabus melanurus. Next base: position 7,751 of record OMMV01175490.1, on the reverse strand, counting down.
GTAAATGCACCATTTTCATTTGTGCTTCCATTTTTCATGATTTGAAGTAAAAGGTCTAAGACTTCTTCTATGCACAAAAAAGGTTTATTTTGCTCGTTTTGCTCCCAGGTTTGTTAAAAACCATGTTAGTGAGTGCTTCACCTTTGCCAAGATAATCCATCGACCTGGCTGATGTGGCATATCAAGATGCTGATTAAACAGCATGATTATTGAACAGGCGTGCCTTGGACTGGTCACAATCAAAGCCCATTCTAAAATGTGCAGTTGATCTTTAAGAAAGATTTATTAGGTGAAGACGCCGGATGTGATGGTCCTGGCCTGGCTCGGTTACATGTCATCTGCACTTGTGAGACTGGTTGGAAACGACATTCGAGGCAGCTTATGGTAGTGGAATGAACATTCAGTTCTCATGCAACAGCTCTGGTGGACATTCCTGCTGTCAGCATGCCAACTGCATGCTCCTTCAAAACTTGTGACATCTTTGGCATTGTGTTGAGTCATACAACTGCACATTTTAGAGTGTCCTTTTATTGTGTCCAGTCCAAGGCACATCTGTGCAATAATCATGCTGTTTAATCAGCATCTTGATATGCCACACCAGCCAGGTGGATGATTATCTTAGCAAAGCCAAAGTGGTCACTAACACGGATTTTAACAAATTTTTTAACAAAATTTGAGCAAAATAAGCCTTTTGTGTGTAAAAAAGCAATCTTAGATATTTTACTTCAATGTATGAAAAATGGGACCAAAAACAAAAGTGTTGCAGTTCTGTTTTTGTTGAGTATACATCGTTTTAAAACATCCTGTGACTGCCCATATAGTTGTGCACATATAGATTTGGAATCTACATATTATACAGTGGAATACACATTCCATTATGGGTGAGGTTAAAGAAGTTAATGTACATGAACAACTAGGATGATATAATGCAGAATCAGAACATTAACTTCAGACATTTATTAACACAGATACTGTAACTGTACATATATATATAGCCACAAATTGCACACTCCAGTACTGTGCAGGACTCTAGCACCTTTCTATCTGACCTACAGTTAGGTCCATATATATTTGAGCATTGGCAAAGTGTTTTTTAAGCCATCACATCAGTTGGAAACAAATAATGAATATGAGCACATATACTGTCACATTTAATTTGAAGATAATTACTTCCAAATCCAAAACAATTTCTTTGTGTGGTCCCCCATTTTTAAGGGTGTGTTAATTTCATCATTATTTCATTGACAAGTCAACAGAAAAAAGTACTGAGTAAATTCCTCGAGGGCCCACTCACAAAAAGTGCTGTTGCTCCTACACAGTTTACTTGATTTGAATGTAATTACAGTCAAATTAAACCTTATAGTCTGGACTGTAACTCCATATTCATTACTTGCTTTCAACTCTAATATACTGTGACAGACAGCTAAAATAACCAACATTTTGTCAATGTCCAAATACTAAACACTGCAGTTTGACCATCATTATGGTAAAACTTGCCATCAGAAAATCATTAATCTCTCCTTTGTTTGTACACATTTCTTACATTGTATACAATAAATATCCAGAAAATGTGGAGTGGACATACTGACCAGCGTAAAGTCCTGCTGCCTGGTCAGATGGTAGCTGTATATGGACAGTGTTTCCATTTCGTAACGGGAGAACAGCACTCCCTGATGCCTGGTCCAACAAGCCCTTTGTGCACTCATCATATGTGTACATTACTGGCTCATTGTTCTTCATAAGTGCCACCCACACGTTACCTCCTTTGCAGTGCACGTGGTAGGCAAAGTAATAAATTCCAGGTATGCTGCAGGTGAAAACACCATTTTGAGGACTGTAGTCCTGATTGCTGTTGTGCAGAATTTTGTCAAAAATAACCGGAGAGCCAACAGGAGGGAAGGGATTTGTGAGCTTGGCAGTGAATGCAGGAATCTCTAGGCCATTTACCCCGGTGTCCCCTCCATACTTTGTCGTTTTGTAAGCCTGTTTTTGACCAATGTATGGGCCCATCACAGGGAGGATCTGTCCGAGGTCAGGATGTACAGCAGGCAGCCCTGGAGGACCAGGAGGTCCAGGTTGTCCTGGTTGCCCTGGTAGCCCAGGGGGGCCACTGGGACCAGGCTTACCTTGAGGACCAATAGGACCAAATAGTCCTGGCTTTCCCTCTCCAGGATACCCAGGTTTACCAGGTGGGCCCATTTCACCTTTTTGCCCTGGAAGTCCAGGAGGTCCAATTACTCCCCCTGGTCCTGGAAGCCCAGGAATTCCTTGTGGTCCCTGGTGGCCTCTCTCACCAGGTTGTCCTCCTTCTCCCCTTTGTCCTGCTAAAGCTGTAGCACCAGGGAGACCAGGTAAGCCCCTATTTCCAGGTTCTCCTTTAGCACCAATATGCCCTGACAAACCTCTGGGTCCTGGCAGCCCTCTCTCTCCTGGTTGACCTGATTGACCTGGAAGTCCCTGAGGCCCCAAATCACCCTTTACCCCTTGATGTCCTTGTGGTCCCCCAGAACCATCTTCTCCCGTTTGCCCTGGAAAACCAAGGATACCAGGAGGCCCTATTGGACCTGGTGGACCCGGCATACCACTAGGACCAGTGAGACCAATGACTCCTGGAAGACCTTCATGACCTTTGTCACCTTTCTGACCTGGTGGTCCTGGAAGTCCAGCATGTCCTTTGTGACCTTTAAGTCCTGGAAAACCTGGTTTACCATAACCTGGTAAGCCTGGACTTCCCGTTAGACCAGGAGGTCCATGTTCTCCTTTGGCTCCATTGAGCCCTGGCTGCCCTTGGAAACCATCTTTTCCTGGTTTTCCAATGCCTGGTAAACCTGGGGGTCCTGGTTGTCCGCTCTCTCCTGGTGACCCTGCTATTCCTTGTTCGCCAGGGGGACCAGGTTTGCCTGGTATTCCTGGTTGTCCAGGAAGACCATTCAGGCCAGGTTTTCCCACCCCAGCTATTCCCATCTGTCCAGTTGGACCTGGTGGTCCTGCAGGTCCTTTTAATCCAGGTAAACCAGGCACACTGATTCCTTTCTCTCCCTTGGAACCTGGAGGACCAGGAAGCCCAGGTGAGCCTTTTTGTCCAGGCTCTCCTAGAGGACCTGACTGACCTGGAAAACCCTGAACTCCTGGTTTGGAAATCCCTGGAAGTCCAGGGGGCCCTGGGAGCCCTGGAGGTCCCAGAAGTCCAGTTGGTCCATCACCACCACTGGGACCAAAGTCACCTTTTGGGCCTGGTAATCCGGGACCTCCAGGCTTTCCTGGTAACCCTGGCATTCCAGGTTTTCCTACTCCTGGGTAGCCCTGTGGACCAGGAGGCCCTGGCTTTCCTGGTAACCCTGGCAATCCATGTCCTGGCATCCCATGGGGGCCTTGTTGTCCTGGGGGCCCTATTGGTCCTTGGGGACCCTGATCTCCTTGTAGTCCCTCTAGGAGACCCTCCAAACCAATGCCAGGGGAAGGTGGACCCTTAGATCCTCTGGGCAGTGTCTGTCCTGTAAACAAGAGATCAAATGTGATAGATGGATGTGAAAAGTCACAGAAAAACTGATCAGTAAAATAAATCAATAATCATAACTGTGCTGGATAACACTTGATATTTATTGTCCTGTTTATGATGTAGATTTGTGGTGGTACATCACAGTCAATAATAACTGAGCTTACATCATGATTGTAATCGTCTGACATAATAGTAATAGTTTGTTGATAATTTCATAATGTTGTCAGGAGCATTCAGATTCATAAATTCAAAATAGCTGAACATGAAGACCCCCAGAATCAACAACATCAAATATTGCAAAGTGTAGTTATAGCGTTTAGTTTTACAGCAAGTGAACAGTTTTCCCCATTGATACTACAATATTTGCCACCAATAAAACCATATTATTCACATTGAATTTTGGTGTTAATCTGTCAGTCACTCAGTCAATCAAAATGCTCTTGTCACTCCAAACTGAATAATAGCAGGTATACATTATAGCAGACAAATATTGTCGTATGAATGGAAAAACTGTTACCAAAACATTTTGCTTTAACAAAATGAATTAGGAGCAGGCAATCAGGGTAGGGAGCCATTTCCAAGTAGAATTGGAATTTAACCGTAGCTGAAGACTTTGAAAATGACATAGTGTGAATTTGGATATTTTCTATCAGTGAAATTGATCATTTCAGTTACTTTACCTCTACAGTACATAATAAGATTCAGTGTGTGCAAATACAGTACTTGTCTGTTCCACAGTCCCTGTTGATTGAATTTTCAGTACTGCAGGAAATTGTTATGCACTGAAAACTGCAAAACCAGTGACATTTGATTTCGGGATTTGATATTAATCAGGTGCCATCTAGTTTTAAAATAAAAATGTAAATCATCTCAATCTGATTTTACACCTGTTCTGTACACAGTAACAAAGATTATACTGTGAACAAAATGACCCCCCCCGCTCTGCCATACTAGTTGGTTGCATGTATTACAAATCAGTAGCAGTAAATCTATTGTAATGAAATACCTGCTACTTGTAATGAAATACCTATTTAAGCTGCAGTCACACTATGACGTTTGAGCCAGCAGATTGGGAACGGGGTGAAAGTGAGAGGAAATGAGCATAAAGTTGCAAAAATTACGTTCCCGGAGTTTCGTAGTGGACCTCAAAGGCATCACAGCCTGTGACAACATGTGTGTAGCAGAAGCAGCCGTTATCCGGCGCTCCATTATAACAAGCGGGACTGTCGCCAATGTGGACACGTTCAGGAGAGGCGTTCGACACACCGCTGTCCACTGATTTTGAGCAGCTAGGAGAACAAACACCCACACGTTAGCCAGCAAACACAATCGCACCAGTAACTCAGGCTGTTGGAGGCTGATCGCACCGGTACCGCAGGCTAGCGAGGGCGACCGCGCGCAACGTGCGCGTAGCCACGATGTACGTTCTGTAACGGTCTCCTACGTACCTACAAGTACGTTGAGAATTTTTCAACATGTTGAAAAATGTGAACGCGGATGAACGGCATCTGCGAACACCGCCGAGTGCCGCCGAAGACAGCCGAACACTGCCGAAGACCCGCAGAGGCTGACGTGTGCGTATTCGTCAGCCCAAACGTCATAGCGTGACTGCGCCTTTAGTGAGACTAAGAGGAGAAGTATCATGTGCATTGTGAGGGAACATCAGGTACGACATTTTGGTCATGTGGTGCATTTCTCTGTGCGCGATCCTGCACACAGGTGCCTCAGTGTTGAGGACCGCAGTGGCTGGAGAAGGCCAAGAGGATGCTCACGTTTCACCTGGCTGTGGCAGATAGATGGTTACTTTCAAGAGGTGGGGATGGGCCAGTTGTCTGCCTGGGTGGTTGCCATCCAGGACCTAAGACAGTTCCATAGTGTGGCGGTTGTGGTAAAACACTTCCTTGCGCCACCTCATGCACCATTTTCAAAGCTTTCTCCACCACCTTACGGCACACAATTCAACACTAGATCCCTGAAGGAGAAGTGATCCCACATGATTGATGACTTCTTCTTCATTAGTAAAGACAGACAAACTTGTCAACACATTCTTAACCAGTTACAAGCCATCTGCACAGACATCAGAATCCCGCTCACACCAGACAAAACGAGTCCGGCCACTGACACAACTTTCCTAGGCATTCTTCTCGACACTAAAACCAGATGTGCCATACTCCCATCCGACAAGATCAAACACCACACACAATCGTGAGCACACCCTTACCAAACATCGTTAGACAACAAAATCTTTCCTACGCACTCATAATGCCACCCCTTTCTTCAGAGCCTTTCGACAAACCTCTTCAACTGAAATAAACATGCAGGCCAATTCTTCTAGTCTTGGTTTCGGTGCAACATATGGCGCAAAATGGGTGCAAAGCAGGTTCTCATGAAGTTGGCAGGAATATCACATTACTCTGCTAGAACTGTACCCCGTCTGTGTGCTCACTGAAATGTTCGCACACCAAATTAAAAACTCATGCATGGTTCATTGCGACAACACTGCTGTCATTAATGTTGTCAATAGGCAGACATCCAAACACAAACAAATCGTGTTTATTACTTGTGCTTTAATGCTCTCGCTCATGAACTATGACATTTAGCTTCGAAGCAAACATGTGCCCGGCATTCATAACACAGGCTGCAATGAGATTTCTCGTTTTCAGGTCACCGAGGACTTGGTGTGCCAGCGCAACATGAAACCCATGCCCAAAACCATCCCACATCATCTCTTATCTTAATTCTTGACTGCAATATTTCCTATCTCCCTCTGCTAAATGCATGTAACACAATATTCAAAAAATATCAGAGCTTTTGCCCGACGTCTCTCACCCTTTCCTTCCTGCCACAACCAACACCACCGAACTATACATTGCTTTCCTTGACACCAAACACCTGCAAGCCACAACCATTAAGAATCATGCGGTAGCCATCTCTTTTTTTCCCCACAAACTACATGGTCATTATTTCCAAATTATTACAAGGATAAGCCAAAAGACGCTCAGCCTGCAGAACTAGACATGCCCTCACATTGCAAAAAAACATCCACACTAATTGCCTCAAGTCTCTTTTGGCTTTCCTCTTCTCCATTATGTACCACTCCGCCCTGTGTGCGAGCCAAGTCGCTTTCTGCTACTAGAACTACCACTGCCTGGATGTCTACCAATTGGCTCTCCAAAACTAACACAACGCTAAATCCATTAAAAATTAAATTCAGCTCTTACAAGTACAGCCTCCCAAATCCTTCCATCATTCAGGCTAGAGATGACAATGCATGCCCCGTGTGCTTTTTCCAACATTCCATGAAACCCGGTCCTTTGTTCCTCGAGGAAACTTCAGGTTATCAAGTCTCACCCTCAACTTCTGACTCGGCAAAACTCGGCAAAGCTGCTGGCATGGCCAAGCAAGGTTACACCCAGCAACAGGTTGTGCTGACAGGCCAGTGGTGCTCTGGTGCTTTTCTTCGATACATTAAACCGTCTTCCATACACATACCGTCCACTACATGCTAGTCCAGAGCAGCTTCCTTGTTGGTGCATACCTGCGGTATCTTGATGCCACACATGGCCCAACATAGACACCCTCACTAGGAACTCATACCAGTGTACACGTATTGATATCATTGGGGTCATTAGACTGACCTTCAAAGTGGGGTGGGGCACACACGAACAATGAGGCATTGACTCTGACCAAACCAGATTAGGTTCCTCACCCAGCCACTTCAATTAACAGTTCCTGGCGGTGAGGTTACTCATTGGTAGACTTCATATTAAGACAATTATCTGCACTTATTATCAATATTTATGATTGACATTTAAGATCAACATTGGTGGTGAGGTCATGCAATGTTTCCCATCTGACATTTATATCAAACATACAATAAAAACATGAACTGACCTGTTTCCTGCGTCTTCTTCCTTCTAACTTTCTCAGGGCACCCGGGGTAATCAAGTAATTATATTTGCTTGAGTGCTAGTACTTAAGAAACCACTGGGATAGGCTTCAGCCCCCCTGTGACCCTTAATTAGAATAAGTTGGTTCAAAAAATGAATGAATGAATGTACTTTAGTATAAATTTGTACTTTATTTGAGTACTTGTATTTTCTGCTACTTTATACTTTTAGATGCAAATATTGTTACTTCACTACATTTATCTGACAGCCTTAGGTACTAGTTAGTTTGTAGATTCAGATTGACAATACAAAATATAATCAGAACATAAATTATATTGTTGTATATATTTATAATTATATTC
>OMMV01175482.1:0-15277 GCA_900302635.1 Chatrabus melanurus | reverse complement strand
CCCATCATGTGATGCTTCTTGTGTGATGCCTTTGTTATGAGAAACCCTTTTATAGGCCATCAATTAGGACTAAACCAGCTGATATTAATTTGCACTGATAGGGGGCAGGATTGCTTTCTAAATATTGACAGATTTCAGCTGGTTTCTTGGCTTTCCATGCCGTTTTGCAGCTCCTTTTCTTCATGTGTTCAATACTTATTCCCTGTGTCATTTCACTTTATTACACATAACTTAATTTATGGACATATATGTTTTGATTTCTTTGTATGTGTGGATTACTTGGGTTGTTACCGACAACCGACAAAAATTTCATGTCAACAGCCCCATCAGAAATATATTTACTGAGAAAAATGTTGACGCGTTCAATACTTATTTTCCCCGCTGTATATACATACAGACAGGCAGAGCTCATTTTTTTTACGAGTATAGACAGAAGGGTTCACAGTAAACTGAAGTGCAGTGTGTTTTGTACCCTTTTTTGAAAAGAGACTGCCATCTAGTGGGCTCAGAAAAAACAGCAAATGCTTCATGTAGCCTCATTTCGCCATCACTTGTATCGCCTATGGGGGCAGCGCGGTGGCCAAGTGGTCAGTGCACTTGTTTCCAAGACAGAACGTTCCCAATTCAAGACCACCCATGCCCATTCACCATGTAATGTGGAGTTGCATCTGGAAGGGCATCCGGTGTAAAACTTGAGCCAAATCAACATGCAGATCCAATTCAGATCTGCTGTGGTGACCCCTAGTGAAAAGGGAGAAGTTGAAAGACCTTACTATTATCGTCTATGGCAAGATGAAGCCTCGGCTCCCAGCCAATTCCTTTACCAAAAGTAACAGCAAGCAACATTATAGTCATTACTGACAAGAATCACAGATTGAAGCAATTTATCTTCCTGAACTTGTCAAGTGGGCAAGTAAATATTTTTTTGGATAATTAAAATTTTCCTTGAACTTAGACGAGTGGTGCACAGAACTCAATGGCGAGCGCTGTGTTTTTGAAGCTATAGTGTGTAGGATTTAGGGGTTTTTATTAGCAGAAATGGAATATAGCATTCATGGCCATCTGTTCATTAGTGTATGCAACAAGGAATCGACGTATTTTCATAAGGTTACATGAAGATATGTAGATATGAAGCTTACCCTTCATATCTACATAGGAGCAGCACCCCTCATGAAGGCCGCCATGTTGCACTGCCATGGTGATACAGTATGCCAAAAGGGACATACTTACACTGCCTTTCATTTTTTGCAGCGCAGCCGGAAGACTTAAGAACAAACGAGTGCAGTGTTTTTAGCACAACCAAGGACTCCAGAGCAGAGAAACACACTGGTGGTAAAAGTTTAGTGGATTTAATTTACAGTTAATACAACTGTTGGATTCAGCACACTGAGTAGCAGCAGTCCGTTCAACTAAAGTGCCTGTGTAGGAACAGGCTGATGAGTTAACTGATGAGACAGGCTGTCGGTCAAAGCACAACAGAAAGGCAGTCCACATGGCAACAGTGTCCATGTGGGAAACAGCAACTGAACCAGATGAACAGGCAGAGGGTCACAGTCATCAAACATACCAGGCAAACAGTTCAATAAAGACAGGCAAGGCTCAAGAGACACAAGGAGGCAGCCTAGGTCAGCAACTGGAAATCAAACACGGAGAAGCAACGTGAGAAAGCAGGCATGAAAGCATGACAATCTGGCACTGGAGTGAAGGCTGTGGACGGCTATAGAATGCAGGACTCAATTAATAAAGAAATTGGTGTGCATGTGAAAGCAGAAGCTCAAGTGCGTGTGAGACAGGAAGTAAAGCCAACAAAGTACACAATGAGAAAACATATCAGAATAAGAGCACAAGGAGAAAAGCGATACGGAGGAGACTTCACTAGGAAACACAATACGAAGGTAAACACTAAGAAATAAAACACGCAGGAGATAACATGAGAAAAACAGTAAACCAGAGAGCATAAAACAAACACCAGAGGCGTGATCAAACGTCAACCATGACAAAGAGGAATCAGTGGTTGCTCCCCTATACATTGTCCACTGGTTGCTAGTTTCAGAACCCTCATTTTTGTGAAATAGAGGATCATACATATTGCTTATCACAAGAGAAGGCAGGGGAGCATGAATCCCCTTCACCAATGAACGGAAACATCTAGAAAAGCAACAGCATAATGCAATCTGCAATCTCACCACTAGATGACACTAAATCCTGCACACTGCAGCTTTAAGCAAACTGCACAGCTGTATGTGTCCTCCTGTTGTACAGTGTGATGTCATCATCAAACTGCACCTCATGTAAAAACTGCATGTGCACTCGCGGTGTGTAATAAACTTGTGACTCGGGACTACACATATACAGTGGAGTACCACAAAGGAGCTCATAAATGACTCAGTTTGTTCTTCTGTCAGAGATGAGCGTGTGCGTAACAGTGCAGTGACAAATGTAATCCAGGGAGGCCAGTGTCGTGTACCGCTCCCCTCCCGCTATCCGCCCTGCTGTTCTGTCATGAACCAAATTCTGTGATTTATTTATTTTTCATAAGAATGTTCAACACAACCACCACAGGACAGGCACCACCCTGTCGCCCCCTGGTGGCAGCAGCTGCTGATCATGGCACTCAAACCGATGATGCTGAAAACCCAAGGCCTTACTGTGATATATGAGCAACATGCATAATAGTGACGCTAAACATCACCAGTGAATATAAATTATTGTTACAAATTAATTGCACATTTGGGTTTACAGTATATACTTTATGCATGCATGTTTATGATGCCGTGTGTGTGAGTGCATAAGATTTATAGCCTAAATTACCTCTCATAGTGGCCGCACTTATTCCTGCTATCAATAAAAGCAGTTGTGCATAGGCACAAAACACACACAAACACACACCAGTCCACTGCAGCTTGAAACAGAAATATAGCTTGTCCATGTGCACCCAAAGGACTAAACAATCTTCATTAGGTGACTGTTCCCCTGGAGGCCATTTGACATTGTAACAGGGCCACGGCAGCCATATATTTTTTCACACATTATCACCTTTAAGTGGCCTAAACCCCAAAGTACACCACCACCACCACATCACGCTGCATGTACCAACAGCATCAATGCATAAATGCCACCGCCTGCCATCACCTATTTTTATTGTCAGGTGATTGTAAGTCATTTGAAAACGGGCCCTCAGTAAATTCAGACCGAGGCAGTTTCTTTCTTTCCCCGAGGCACAAACATCAATAGCAGTGAGAGAAGCCAGGACAACCTATAGCACAGGACAGATCAATAGCACAGCAAACTCAGTAAAGATTGACTGGAGAGTTGCCTGGAAACGTCTTGCTTTAGATTTACGATGGGACGAGGACACATGCCAACCAGAGATGCTAGAGGACAAGAGAGGGAAAGAGTGACGGGGTGGGTTTTCAGGCTGAAGTTCCCAGAACCTAAATTACATAAAAGGCTATTCTTTGCATTTATGCGCTGTTTTCCACAGTGACTACATTCTAATATTAATGGAAATCAAATCATTAATCCTTTGGATCTAATCTCTCCCTGGACCTAAGGCCTACCGCTCCACCAAATATCTTCCACCACCCCAAATCAGAAAAAGCTGGGACGATATGGAAAATGCAAATAAATGAAACGTAGTGATCCTCACATTTACTTTGACTTTTACTTTGACACAAAACGTGAAGATATGCCATGGTGCTGAATTTGGACTTTTTCGTAAAACTGCGCACCTCCCGTGACGAACCATTTTCAAGGCCCATTCATTTTTGATGTGGTAAATGTTCAAAAATGACATTTGCAATTAAAATGTGTTTTTGGTTTTTTTTGTCTTATTTTTCACATATGTGCAAGTGGCTGCTTGAATTTCATTTTGTGCTTACAGTCATTAACACACGCAAAATCCTCATTTACATAATGCTGTCTACGTCATGTTACCACTTGCTGTCATGTACGCAATTATTCTTAGTAAATCACCCGCAAAACGTTCACCAACCCAGCGTGCAAAAGTTTGGAATGCCCACGCAAATTAGCACTTGTTATATGGGATCTTAGGTCTATGATGTTTTAAAGATGGAGAAGGACATGTAGAAATTTGTCTGAGGGTATGAGTCAATGATCACACTGACTTGAACATGACTGCTGCCGAGCTCACTGACTGGACTATACATACAGGTCGTCCAGCTCTAGAGGAACTACCACTGTCGTAACAGGTAAATACAAATTCAGTGATCATTTATCCAGATCTACAGAACAGGCACTGAGACATGAGCTATTTTAGAGCAGACACTCGGTTTTAAATCAGGTAAACATGAATAATTTGTGTGACATAACAGAGAAAAATTAGGCTGTAGCGTCACAAAAAGCTGAGTTGTGAATTCACAGGATAAGGTGTATACGTTAAGGATATAAACTACAAACAGTAAATACATTTCCATCTGTATTTACTGCAAGTATCTGATTAAAATATAGTGAAGCCACATGATAAGGTGTCTGAGTTTAAATGTTTTTGCATTAATGCCAGTAAATTACAACACCAAGTCAGAAAAAGTTGGGATGATATGGAAAATGCAAAAAAAAAAAAGAAAAGAAAATGAAAAAGAAAAGAGCTCATTTGCTTGAGAGCTGTTATTTACATTTTCCATGTGGTCCCAACTTTTTTCTGATTTGGTGTTGTAATATGACATTTATGCTGTCCAAGCAATAGGAAGAAAGAAAAGACAAAGCAACAGGTTAGTTTGTTTTCACAGCTACGTATTATTTATAATAATATATTATATAGAATTACACAAGTCCATTTTAGGACATATAGGTGAAAGATCTGTTTTTGGAAAACTGCTTTTAATGCTGGCACACTAAACATGTATGGCAGTGATACCCAAAGTGTGGGCCGCAGCCCCCTGGTGGGCCACAAAGATACTGCAGGTGGGCTATGAGAGGTCATTAAAATAAATAAAAATATCTTTGATTTTCAATGTTGTAATAAAGTTTTAAAAATACCTCAAAAATTTGATTGTTTTAAAAATGTAACCAGAAATAACAAAACAGAGCCATGGGATTTAAATTATGTGTTATTCTTCATTTATCTGTCATGGTTTAACTTCAAAACATTCTCAGCCTCGTATGTATAAAATATCACCATAAATCAGCCATTCCCAAACTTAAGAACGCCGAAGCCCACATTGAAATCTGAAAATCTTCTGGAGCCCACCCAAACCTTTAATCACAATTTTCATCAACACATGAGACTAAGATGAAATATTTCCCCAGACGACGGTACTTCAAAAAGTTCTCAGCCTCACCGGGAAACAAAAGTATCTGGAGGCTAAAGATGTGACCTTCTTCCGCGAAGGAATAGCGAAGCTTGAACATAAGTGGACCAAGGGCATTCAAGCTGAGGGAGACTATGCTGAAAAATAATACAAGAACGATCTTTCTCCTGTGATGTTTTCTGGGTGAGACTGAGAACCTTTTGAAGTACCCTCGTAATGGAGCGCATTACATACATGCAGCAGGTTTTCAAAAAAAAAAAGTGATAGGAGTAATGGGGGGTGGGGCTGTACCCCAGTAGAGCTTTATGTCTAGCAACACCCCCGCGTCAGATGTAATGAGAAGACAAGAAGATGCCGTACGTCACAAAGCTCCAACGTGTTCCTCAGACTGAAGCTCACTGAATATAGATAAAAGAAACATTTGTAAAGCAGCACATTTGCATTTACCCAGAAACAGTCTCCAGAATGAAGGAAATATACCATCGCCTTCACCAGATGCCGTGTAATGCTGTTTTGGGTGGTGAAATATGTCTAAACCCCTCAGTGTTGTGCGTTACGTGTTGTCCATGGAGTCGCTGTCTTTGCCACTCGTCACATGTTTCATATGCTAAAAGTCGTGGGAATTGTCTGCTAACAGCCTCCAGCTACAGTGTCCCTCTGTGTTTCTGTCTCTTTCTTTTTTCTTTTTTTTTATGAAATTAAGTGCTGAGGTTTGCTAATGCCCCGTGGGGCCTTTAGTGTAAATTGATTCTATTTAAAAAAAGATTTCTCTTTTTTTACTCAGAGAGAATAGAGAGAGATGGCTGGAGAACAGAGGCGAGTGATCAAAAACAGACTTTTAAAGAAGGAGAAGGGACGGTGAAGCGATGGGGGCGAGCACTTTGTTGTGGAAAGGGTTAAAGATAAAATGGCACTGACAAAAGGGGAAGTGCGCAGGCCGCTCACCCATTAAGGGGTTAAGAGAGAGGCAGATAATGGAGGCTGGAGCAGCTCGAGAGGAACTGCCATAGAAACCACTGATAGACCACCAAAAAAAAAAAAAACCCAAGAGGGAGTAAAACAGAAGCTCTGCTTCATCTCAGCTTGTCAGTGTATGTAGACCCTCAGGAATAAACATATAAATTAATGCCTATAAACACCTGGCGCTTAATTAAAGCTGGAGTCGGGATGAAGAGCTGTTGTTGGAAGTATTGTGGATTTTGTTGTGGAGGAACGGAGTATTCAACGGGAGCTGCTATAAAACTAATGGGACTTTAAGGCATCTAGATCAGTGATTCCCAATGTGTGGGCAGTGGCCCCTTAGTGGGTCACAAAGGTACTGCAGGTGGGCCTTGAGAGGTCATTAAAAATAAATAAATAAAAATGTCTTTGCTTTTCAATTTTGTCATAAAGTTTAAAAATATCTAAATTATTTGTTTTCAAATGGAATCAGAAGCAACAAAACAATGGCGTATATATACAAGCAAATCTGACGCGGTCATATATCACCTACCGCCTGAATCTTAAAGAAATTACCCCTTAAACTAACATGCACAAGAATACCTGCAAATTATTATGGCAAAAGAAGAAGGGCTTTTATTGACATTGTACATACAACGCTATTTGTCCTCTGCACCTCACAGTTAGACACAATCCAACTACTAGGAACAGTAGGCAGCCACAGTCCGGCGCCCGGGGGCCAACTCCAGATGTAGAGACACTGCCTTGGTCAAGGGCAGAGAAAGGAGCAGACCCTAATGGGCATGTTTTTTGATGGTGGGATGAAACCGGAGAGCCCAGACCTTCTTGCTGTGAGGCAAGAGTGCTAACCGCTGAGCCATGCAATACCTCACCATGCACGTCGTACTCCTCATATGAGTCTCACTAACTGTTCGTTTGACACAAAGTCATCCCAATAGATGACTTTGGATCCTCTGAAGAGACCAAGTATCAAAGACATTCAGTCGTCACTTTAGGTCACTGGTTAGTGTCCAAGTCTCACAACGATACAGTAAGACAGGAAGCACCAGGACCCTAAAGACTTGGACCTTCATTCAACTGCAAAGGTATCGGCATTGTCAAACATCGTTGATCTACTGAAAATCAAATCTGAAATATCCAAATATTCACATTCCAGCAAAACTCAAATGTGAGATTTTTTATATATATTTTATGAAAGAAACAAATCAATTATCAACTTAGAAACCTCATTGTACAAAATGAAAATAAAATAAAACCTTGATTACTTTGATGGTTTTGGCACCACAAAGACAGTGGCTAACGATGACTCAATAATAAAATCATTTTATAAGCCTGATTATATACAACTTGATTTTCTTCTAAATTGCAGGAAACCACCTAAAACAAATTGTGTTGTTTTACAACCTAAAATATATGTATTGTCAAAGATGAAAAGAGGTCATGCATTTTAATTAAATTTATTTTTAAATATTAACCCTACAGCTTTTCAAAATTTTTACAAATTTTTGGTACATTCAATATGCCTAAATATTTTTGCATAATACTCTACTTGGTTGTGTCATGGTTCGCTTTCTGGTGTTAGCTTTCTGATCTCTGGGTTTCTATTCCTTCTAGGATTATCTCCTATGCATTATATTTCTAGGTTGTTCTCCTAGTGAAAACTCCTCCGTGTTATTCTCCTCATGTTGTATATTTGTGACTCTCCTTTGAACCCACTAGTGCTAGGCCATCCATGACTAAGGGTCCATGATCCCTTAATTGAATGGTCTACCAGACAAATTATTAACTGGTTTACTCATTGTAAATCAACCTGTATATTAAGATCTATCAACTCTGGACCCCAGCAGCCGGCAGTCGCCCGACCTTACTGGAGTACCTCCCAAATATATGGATTTAAAGGACGTCTTCAGTAAGAGTCAGGCCACAGCTCTTCCACCAAACAGGGCATATGACTGCGCCATTGACCTTCTCCCAGGGGCAGCTCCACCCAAAGGACATTTACATTCATTCTCCGGACCTGAGCTCCAGGCCAGGAACAAGTACCTCCGGGATGGGCTAGCTGCAGGAATAATACACCCCTCATCATCACCAGCTGGAGCCGGGTTCTTCTTGAGTGGTTCTATTGATTGCAGAGGTCTTAATGACATAACTGTTAAAAAAAAGGTATCCCTTGCCTCTATTGTCCTCAGTCTTTAAACTTTTACAGGAAGCTACCATTTTCACAAAATGGGATCTAAGAAACGCATATAACTTAGTGAAAATCAAGAAAGGAAACAAATGGAAAACAGGTTTTAACAACCCTGGTGGCCATTTTGAGTATTTGGTCATGCCGTTTGGGTTTTCCAACACCCCAGCCCTTTTCCAGATCCTTGTGAGTGATGTGCTTTGTGACATGTTGAATGTTTTTGTATTTGTGTATTTAGATCATATCCTCATCTTTTCCAAAGACCAGTCAGAGCACGTAAGCCATGTTAAGAAAGTTTTTCAGCATCTCCTTGACAATCAGTTATTCGTGAAAGTCAAAAAGTGTGAATTTCACAGCACACTGTCTCTTTTCTAGGTTTTGTGGTGTCACCTGGCAAGATTGGGATGCATCCAGGCAAGGTAAGTGTTGTGATGGATTGGCCTGTTCCAGAGAACCGTATGCAACTCCAACACTTCTTAGGGTTTGCCAGTTTCTATCATGGGTTCTTTCAAAATTACAGTTCTGTTGTTGCCCCCTTACACCATCTAACCTCCACTAATGTCAAATTTCAGTGGTCTCCAGCCATAGACCAAGTGTTTTAGGAGTTGCAACAATGGTTTTCCTCAGCCCCGATAGTGACCATGCTGGATCCGTCCCAGCAATTTATTGTTGAAGTCAATGCATCTGACATGGGAGTTGGGGCCATCTTGTCTCAGCATTCTGTCAAGGACAATAAAGCCCACCCTTGTGCCTTCTTCTCCAAGAAGTTGTCCTCGGTGGAGCATAATTACAATGTAGGGATTCAGGAGCTGCTGGCAGTTAAGTGGGCTCTGGAGGAATGGCGGCACTGGCTCGAGTGAGCCAGTCAGCCTTTCCTCATGTGGACTGATCATAAGCACTTGCAGTATTTACACTCTGGATGTTGGCTGAACTCTTGGCAGGCCAGGGGGGTATTGTTTTTCACCAGGTTTAATTTCATCTTGTCATATCATCCCGGCTCACATAATCACAAGCTGGATGCACTGTCAGGACAGTTTTTGGCCTCTGAATCCTCCTCCAAAGCCTCCACCATTCTGCCCCTTACCTGTGTCCTTGGTTCAGTGATGTGGGAGGTCAAGCAGCAGGTGAAGCAGGCTTTGGAGGGTGTTGAAGTTCCAGATTGCTTTACTTCCTGCACACTCGGATTTCCCGTTTCACATGCACACTCATTTCCCAGTTAATTTATACATTGTTTAACTGTCACAAATCCTTCACTCCAGTGCCAGATTGTCTCCTTTATATACTTTCTCTTTATATGCTTTCTTGCATTTATTTCTATTGCTTGAGCTCCAAGTTGCCGTCCTCCGCTGCCTTCCTGTTTCTTCCGAGTTTAGCCTGCCATCTATTGGACTTCCTGCATGGTATGTTTGATTCCTGTTTACTGAGACTCTGCTAACATTATTGGATTGTCGTGTTGCTGCTGCCTTCACGGGCACTGTTGCCATTTGAAGTGATTAACTGTGTACCGAAGCCACGCCTGTGTTACCAACCACGTCATCTGTTGTTTCCACATGGACGCCATGGTGTACGGACTGCTGTTCCCAAGCGTTGTATCAACTCCAGCCTCATTAGCCTTAATAAAGACTATTTGAACTTTTCATCTGTGTTGTTTTCAGGCGTCTCCAGTTGTGCTTCGGCCATTACACTTTGTAGTGGTCAGCACTCTTTTCCACCTGTAATCTGTTTATCTGATCAAAACTCACCTAAATCCTCCAACAACCCAAGATAAATCAAGATTTAAAGCAAAAAACAAAAAAGAAACAAAGCAAACAAAAAACATCATCAATTTTTTTTTACTGATCCAATTCAAAGTGTTGTTTTAAATAAAACTATAAACCAGTTTTGTTGAGACAATTAACTGCTAAACTGTGGTTAACTAACTAGTACAGTCTACATATAATGAATATACTAGTGGAGCTAGTATACTGTGATTAAATTAGTTGATGTCTTTTTGTTTCTTTAAAGTTTTGACATTAGAAGTCAAACATTTTTCTTGTTTATTTTCTGAGTTTTGCCAGCTGTGGATCTTTATGAACAACCTTAGCAGACCTTTGACAGATCACACTGATGTTGTTCTGTCCACGGCTGCTTTAGTATTTTCCCCAACTGTGAAATAAGACACAGTTGTGGTCAGAAGATTATATAGACTTACAGTGGACATAAATGTCATAGTATTATTGGGCTTTTAATTATTTGTTCAAACTGTTCTTTTTTTTTTTTTAATTATAAAGTTTCACCTTGAACAGACACTTGTATCAGTATGCTTCTGGCAGAATTCTGGTTGGATATTTGATCGCTCTCTTTGGCAGAACTGGGAGACTTCAATTCAGTTTGTTGGTTTCCTGGCATGGACTCGAGTTTTAATCACAGTCCGATATTTTTAATAGGGATAAGATCAGGACTTTGGGAAGGCCATTCCAAAAGCTTAATGTCAGCCTGCTTTATCCGTTCCACAACTAGCTTTTATGTGTGTTTGGGGTCATTGTCCTGTTAGAACACCTTAGTGTGTCCAACTTTAAACTGTCTAGTTCAAGAGTAGGCAACATTGTGCAATGAAGGTCCAAGATGGTGCAGGGTTTCCTTGCAACCAATCGCCTCAGCTGGTGGTTTTACTACTGAGCTCCTCCTCTCAACTTAAAGTCCTGATCATTTGTGAAATCGCCTGCTGAGGTGATTGGTAGCAAGAAAAACCTGCACTGTCTTGGCCCTTCATGCCCACCCCTGGTCCAGCTGATAGTTTGAGGTTTTGCTGAAGAATTCTGAGGTAGTCTTCCTGCTTCATTATTCCATCCACTTTGTGCACAATAGTGCGACAAACAGTGCGATAGTCACAGAGCATGATGCTACCACCACCATGCTTCACAGTTGGTTCAGCATTCTTGGAGCTGAATGCCTCACCTTCACTCCTCCAAACATACCTCTGGTCATTGTGGCCAAACAACTCAAACTTTGTCTTACGTGAGGAATGTTTGCAGTTGACCAAGTGGTCAACTGCAAACTTTACTTGAGCTTGAAGGTGTTGATTTTGGATGCCAGCCTCTTGCCGATAAACAGTAAAACTCACTTCACTGTAGACAGTGACTCTTGTGTTCCAGCAGCTTCCAGTTCATGGCAGGTTTGTGCCTTGGTGGTTCCTGAGTTGTTCTTGATCATCTAAACCAATCTCTCAGCTGAGGGTGACAGTCTGGGTATTCTTTGAGACTTGGCAAATCGGCCTCTTGGATTTATGTACAATTGTTGGAATCGACAATAGTAGAACCTGCAGCTGTTTATAAATGGCTCCAAGAGATATTCCTGACTTGTCTAAATCTGTAAAAGGTAAATCTACCATCCTCTTTCTCAGAGCTGCACTGAGGTCCTTGGACTGTCCCTTTGGACTGTGTGTTGTCCAAACCTATGGTCAGCACACCAAACCAATAGTCAAAAGGGTTTGTTTGACAGTCAAACAAATCCTTTTTATCTTGGCACAAAGAAGCTACCACCCGTAGCCAATCATCATCACTAATAGGGAATAAAGAGGTCTTAGCAAGTTAAGACATTTTATAACTTTCAGCACCGTTGAATTAATAGTCTAAATGTGTGTATGTATATTTTTGACCATGTGTTGATTTCAGAATTTGGGTATCAAATTCCTTGTTTACTTTTCTATTTAGGATGTGTGTTGTACAATCAGGAAAAACTGATGAAGATGAAGACATGATTGTTGGAAAAGAGCCACTACAGCTGTGGATGATGCAACACACACACGCAGAGTTCTTTACACATATTACACAGTGATTAGTGGCTGGGCTCCATCGCTTGTTTTCCAGAGCAATATTTTTGTTGGTATTAAGGTGAGAAAAAACTGAGATTTTGTGCAAACAGCTTAGGCCACCCAGATCTGACTATCTGTGGAGCATCTAAGCCTTTTGTGTTCCTCTCTGAATATTTATCAGTGTCCAGTGGAAGATGTGATGGAGGAGGAGAAGGGTTGTGCATCATGTGCAGTGAATTAAGTAGTATAGCAACACCAGGGATCTGCAGTCAAACTCTGGCCTGAGTGCGTGAAGACCTGATGAGGAGGAGGGTGAGATGCAGCCAATGAGAGTGCAGAGGCAGAGCAGACAACCCATCGTTAACATTCATGAATGTGGAACATGTGTATGGACCCTTACAGTGGCAGCAAGAGCTTTCCGAACGTGCACATTCAAGATCAAGCTGCAAGTAGTGCAGGAGTGGAAGTATGATGAAATCACACATCTCATTACGGCAAACATGTGGTGCACGAGTACCACAAAACAGCCAGGAGGCTGCACTGAAGTCACTTCATAAGATCACACGTCAGTGACTGTAAACGGTGCTAAAATAGTGCCTGACCCAACTGCTATTATACGACACAATGACACAGCAAACAACTTTTCATCAACTGATCAAATATTGTTCTTCCATACGCTTCCATGAGCTCGTCTCTCTCTCTCTGTGTGGACTTTTATGCTGCGTTTCCTGCACCGAACTCAAAACTACGTCATTTTAGACGTCGGCTCACTTGATCCACAAAGTGGGAAAACAACCATGGGCTCCTCCAGGATTGCTTTGTTGCTTTTCTACAAAGAACAAGTTGGCACACACGTGCACTGTACCATTTGTACAATGGAATTCAGTTAGCTTAGTGGTGGCTTGATCACTTTGATGGATACATTAGGAGATATTCACTGACGTATGTCTTTTGTGTTCTGACACTGTATTTGTAAATAAAAACAACCAGTTGTTGCCGACCTAACCACACTACCACATTGGGATTTGGGTAAATAGAATATTGACAGTTCTGATGTCAGAATTTACAGCTGAAATATTTATAATTTATGTAGACCAAATATTGATGTGTTTTTTGTGGCTGAATGGTTATAAGATAAGATAATTATTATTTTATTATTAACTTAGATTTCGATAGCGTCTTTCAAGAAACCCAACGTTGCTTTACACAGAAATTGAAAAAAACAAAAAAAACAAACTATGACTGCCAGAGGATAATAAATTCCACTAATCAACATCCTGGTTAGTAAAGTGGGCGGTCCTTAGAAGGACTTGATGAGACCCAATCATGCTCAAATTCGACCTCCTCTGAAATACACTCATTTAGGATGCGGTGGCCTAGCGTTTATTGCGACCGCTTTCTGTGCGTAAGGTTCCTGGTTTGAATCCCACCCCTGCCTGTTCTCCATGTAATGTGGAGTTGCATCAGAAAGGGCATCTGGTGTAAAACTTGTGCCAAATCTACATGTAGATCCATGTGGGATCTGCTGTGGTGACCACGAGTTGAAATTGGGAGAAAGCTGAAAGTAGTACAAATCTGGTGAAAATCAGATAACTTTTGTTCCAGTTAGCATGTTCACAAGAAAATGTGACTGACATTATATAATAATAGTCAATACTCTGCTCAGTAAAGTGGGCGGTCCTTAGAGGGTCTTTTTGAAACCCAACCATGCTGAAATTCAGACAGCTCTGAGATACACTCATTTAGGAAGACTAATTGAAATTTGGTGAAAATCAGACAAATGTTGTTCGTTATCATGTGGACAAGAAAGTCTGACTGATGCAAGGACAGACGGCAGGACGCGCTGATGCACTCATGGACAGATGTGATAACACACGTGAAAATGCAAAAATGCTGCCAAAGTTACGTTTTGTAATGTTTTATTAGATCCAGAATAAAAAAAGATCTGATTATTTCGATTTGATTTGTTTTGGATACTACATAGCATAACTTTACTAAAACAATGTTCTTTCTTGAAATAATTTATTCCCCAACATCACTTGGGGAATGACGTTAAATGCGAAAGTTGGGGAGAGAAACCTTTCCAGAGTTACTGAGCAGGAAATCCAACTTCTGGTGGCATTATCTTTGATTTTTTTATAGTCGTATGTCAGAAATTACCAGTTGCCATCAAATGCAGCATTAGGCCCAGCTGATGGCACGTTTGTTTTGATCTGTGAAAGTCGCGAAACTTCACCAGCGCAATAGTGAGCTCACTTTCACGAGTTCTGTACTAGTTACGTTTACGGGAGGAAGCATAACCAGTCACAAATTCTTCAGAAAAGAAGAAAAAAAAATCAGCACACTGGAATATGAATCAAGGGAAAATAATGATATGAAAAAATCATTTTAATGGGAATCCATTACTTGGATCAATTAATTTAGCTGATCATTCATTTTGACTTCCTGCTGAACATTTTATTGAATTTTAAGCCTCTGATCTTTGTGTTGATTTAAAAGTTTGTTCTTTGTTCTGAACATGACATGAATTTGGTTCAGGGCATTCAGTTTTCATCACCTCAAAGCCTACAGGTCTTTAGATTTACTGGTGGAAGCTGTGGACCAGGCCGAGCTGAGCCTGATCCAGTCAGTGCTGGAAAAAATGATACAACCATGCTGCAAACAGCAGATATTAAAGAATAGCAGCAGACTGTCAGTGTTTGTCCTGGTTATGAAACAACGTTGTTCTCAACGTTTCCTGGATTTCATGCCGTTGTTGGTAATAAATGTGGAAACTTCTGAGTTTGTCACATGTCTGACTTCAGTAACCGGTAACTGAGCAATCTTTAACCATGACCTGCTTTTTTCAACGTCCTGTATCAAAGCAAATCTCAAATCCACTCACTGGCACAGGGATCATGTGACTGGTTTAATGAAAAATATCTACACTACAGTGTCAAGGTTTTAGGTATATTAAGCAAAAAGTTACTGAAGAGCTAATATGTATCAATAAAAATAAATAAGTAAAATTGGTGCCCAATTTTCACCTTTAAAGACACATAGAATTGTAATCATACTATAATAATTGTA
>OMMV01175481.1:0-12172 GCA_900302635.1 Chatrabus melanurus | reverse complement strand
GTTGCTCATTTGAGTTAAAACAGGGGGGGTTTAATTGAATACTAAATTGGGGAGAAAAAGGGGAAAAATCAGAAACAAATTTAAAAAGACAACTGTATCGACTGGAAACCAGCTAGTGCTGCACTGTGCACCGCATTGCACCGAGTGCAAGATAGGGCCCATGCATTTTTATAGCACTTTTCCATCTGAAGCAGATGTTCAAAGCGCTTTACAATGATGCCTCATATTCACCCATTCACACACACACACACACACACACACTGGTGTGAGGGGTAGCAACTTGGGGATTAAGGACCCTAGTGGTTTTCTGGTCTGATGGGGATTTGAACGGAGGATCCTCTGGTCACAAGCCCAACGCCCCTTTGTGTTTTGCCTCTCCATACATGTATTCTTTCCTCTCACTGACCCTTTCCATCACCAGTGTTTTCTCTATTTCTCTTTCTGCTTCTTTTATTTTGTAACTCCTCTCACCCTTCCTGTTGCTTGACCCAGTCTCTCCCTCGCCTCCAACCTCCCCTCCTCCTGTCCCTCTCTCTGAGCTGGTTGTGCAGGCATCTCTTGAGTGGCAAGGTGACATTGTGTGTCATATCAGCATTCCACGGCAGTCCCCTTTCTCTCCAGAGAGTAATTATTTCTTTCTGAGTGAAAGGTTCAATTTGCTATAAAAGAACAAGAGCCTCAGGTATAGAAGGAGTGAGGGTGGGAAAGTGAGGAGGGGAGGGCAGCAGAAGTGATAGGGTGGCAGGGAGAGGGAGAAAAGTTAGGGAGTAAGGGGACTGAGGCTGGGAGGGAAAAAGAAAGAGAAGAAGGACAGTGAGGCAAGGAGCGAGGGAAGGAAACTAAAGAGAGGGAGGAAGGACACCAAAACATCAGTGTTCCCTCTGTGTGCTGGACACACTGTTCTCAGAGGAGAGGTGTAGAGGTGCTGGGTGACGTCATGAACCCCTTGTAGGATTACATCACCTAGTTGGCACATTGAGCCCTGCTCACATGTGGTCAGAGAGCACAGGTAGTGTCCACAAACAGCAACTTAACAGTAATGGAAAGCATATGTGTGCATATTTTGGCCTGCATGCACATAGTTGTTTCTGTGTGCAGATATTTTCAGCCTTTCTCAGTTTTGAGCAGCTCCATTTTTAAAATGTAAATTTGTGCTGGAGTACCCCTAAAGGATGCATTTTAGAGGTTGTGGGTGTAGGCACGGAGGTATTTGTAGGTAAGCTGTCTCATTTCCATTACTTGTATATTCCCTTTCCACTTCTCCCCCTCCCATCCACCTTCTCCCACTCCCTCCATGTTGCCCTCCCGGTGTATCCTGCTTCCCACAGTCACCTGCTGTAAATTGTTCCAGTCTCACTGGTGATGGAGTGTTTTTTCACCCCAGTGTCTTCCTGTTGGAGTGTCTCTCACCACTGGGATTAAGGAGCCTCTCCAGACAGGCTGAGGCGCTTATTTAAAGCAGCAGGCTTGTCACCGGGACTATTTTAAGTGGGAGCTTGAAAGCAATTGCTGCCGTGTTCCAGTACGATGTTGGCTATGAGTTATTATGCGCCGCTTCACCGGCGAGGAGCAGTGGAACTGAAAAGGCTCACCCTGTTGCTTTCTGACTGGAACTCATGCATGAATGGAAGAACAAGGTGTTGGCTGAAGAAGTCTTTAACACACATTTGTTCGTCTTTGCTATATTGTTTTATTAGATTTCACTCTTGTTTTATTAATGTTTCCTTTCAGCCCATATTTCAGCCTGTTTTGATGATAATACCAGTCATTCAAACTTGGTTCAGTGATTATTTAATATCATTCAATCTTGTAAACAACTGCACTGGCCACATTAAGTACAACGCCTCAGGCCAGTCGCTTCTGTGACAAATCCAAAAGCATTTGTGGTACTTTTTATTATGTTCATACACACTCACTCTTAAGTAACATGTATATACCCATAATGAAATCCCTAGACTATGCAACGCAAATTTCGTGGTCAACTGGCAAAAAGGAACCAGAAGAAAAAGTTGTTAGAGAATTACAACCAAGCCTCAGCAGACACCGACATTTGCAAATACGTTCATCCACGTTGTCCCAAACGTCATAGTGTGACTGTGCCTTAATGGACACAAGGATGACACAAGTCCACACATTGCGCTCCGAAGTGAGCTTCGTGCGTAGCGCCTGAACCGCAGGGGGGCAGAAGCTGTGGCATTTTAAGGTATGGTCAGGTCACTGCTGGGTTGACAGAGAGAGTTTTCCAGTCATTGGTCCAAGTGGGATTTGACCCAGTGACCTTCTGCACCATAGTCAAACGCTCTAACTGCTTGGCCAGGTGCCCCTCACCTGGCATTTTTCTAATATTTCGCAAAACGTATGTTCCATCTTTCTACTCATGCAAATATTCTTTCCATTGTCACGAATGGAAAACGTTCATTATTTGTTTTATACGACACCTAAATAGATCCGTGTCATTTTATATTTTACTTAAAATTAGACAGGCGTTTCTTCTTGGAACAGGAGGTCGAAAGCAGCGGGGCAGAGACGGCTCTGTGTCCGCACAGGAGTTCACTCCGGCCCGCAGGCGAGTCACCGACACACCGCTGAGCTCGGCGAGAGCCACTGAGGACCGAAGCGGATTGTGTGGAAGCACACGTCTGCTTTCCTCAATCCAGTGAAAAATCATGATAGGAACTTGTCCAGCGCTTCTACGGCCGCTAGAGATGTCCCCAAGAACACTGCGTAAGCTTATAATCGGCTTATGGCGTACTGAATTTAGCCTCCTTGTATCATGGACTCTTTTTTTACGAAAAGGTAGTGGAGTCAATGGAGCAAAACATATGGAACCAAAATGCACGGTAGATGGAAGCAAACTGCATGAAAAATTACGTCAGTCATACAGTGGACTATTTTTCTATACAATGGGACAAACAATCAATGCCACATGACATACCATCCACCAATCAAATGACTAGGATCTATTTAGGTGTTATATAATATACAATGTTCCATTCAATCCTGTCGTGGAGCACTGACTCATCCCTTGACCACCAAGGAGGCAGCGCTGCTATCACCGAATGGGCACAGCGAGTCAGCCATAGACTCAGCACAACAAACACAATATTCTGCAATATTGAGGATGACTCAACTGGTTTGTTTACTTGTTTACTGTTGTACTTCTTTATTTTCTGGTTCTATGGTGTATGGGAGCCTCTGTGCTGCTGTGGAAATGTCTTATAGCTGTGCCTGTTATTGTTGTTTTAACCGAAGAAAAGTTAGTGAAAAAACATCTTTTCACAAGTGAGAATTTGTACTTTTTTGTTTCTTTTTTTGTCTTTAACTCATTGGCTGCCAATGACGTCTATAGACGTCAATTACGTTTTTCAACGGGGCAGGCTGGCGAACGATCTGGCGGGGCTTGTCACTAAATATCAGATCACAGATTTCAACGATAACTTGGGCGTTTCAGCCTGTATTAAAATTGTATGAAAATGGCTGGCAGCCAATGAGTTAAGGAGAATTAAGACAAACTAATACTACTGGTACACACTACTAAGTACTACTACTACTACTACTAAACTTAATTCCTGCACCAAAGCTTTGCTCGCAGTCTAGGCCATGCCTATTCATATTATTGAATACTAATGGGTCTCCGCCAACCATAGCTTTTCTCTCAGGTGCGTGCTCATCTTTGCACCCTGAATATCACCAGAAGCAGCACAGTATCTTTCTCGTTGAAAGAGCTGCTGGATGCAGCCGGGTCTTGCTCTGTTGACTGAAGAGATTTTAATGTTTTATTGATCTTTTGATTTATTTTTTTCTTCTGTTCCTGCCTCCATATATACAGCCTCACTCTATCTTCATCATGAGGAACAGCTAAACAGGCAAAAACCCCAGCAGGCTTCAGTCCCGTCCCTGTGTAACATCATCCAGTCTTGCCAGAACAAGGGAGCAGGACATTCAGAGCACGGGCGAATAATGCCTGACTGGGAGCGACATAAGATAGTCGGAGGTGTTTGACTCACCTGCAGCTTTACTGAATGATAAATCTGTTTTCTCAGTGCTGTATAGGCTCTTAAAACAGAACCCATTTAAGCCCTATTCAGACGGGACTAATTTAACATGGGAAGGTGGGGTAATGTAATTATTGGCAGAGTTTCTCAGCAATTTTTGTCCCGTTCCGATGTGCCATGTCCATCATTCTTACGGACTGCACTCTCACATGTCAGTAAAGATTCATCTGCCTTTTACGTTCTGTAAAATGTTCCGTAGAAATTACCTCAGGTTATATTAATCTGGTGCGAACACACACGTCAGTAACTGTGGAAAAGGAATTTTATCTCATTTATCTCAAGTACGACGGCGCTTAAAGAGGCAGTTGGAAGGCAATCAACCCGGCAACAGCAGAGACTTGACAATTCATGCTTGAGCTTTATTGACGTAGAATTTCTGTGTCAATCTGTTCACACGTCATGGCTACAAAATCATGTGTCCATGTTCATGTCAGCGCCTCAGCTCTGTATACCACCTGCTCTGGTTTGGCACAGAGCGCACCTCGACATGCAGATTTAAAAATAAAGCAACACATTCAATATGAATTCAGTGGGATGGGACGCGTTTGTTTTGTGCTTGTATGAGAGGTGTTCGTATGCACCGCTGCATGGAGCGCGCACCGCTGCGCAGAGCCCAAATAGCCAATAAAGAAAACAGAACAAAAGCTAGATGATTGAAAGTGAACAGAAATGAATCCATTGCATACAGCCATTCATCAGGCCTGTTTATTGAGGAGCCACTTCCATCTCTGTCATTTATACCAAGCTTTCTGATCCCATGAGGATTGGTCATAAATATTACAAACGTCCCATGGTAAAATTACATTACTCCACCTTCCCGTATAAAACTAGTCCCATCCGAATAGGGCCTTCGTGTTGCTTTTTTTTTTTTTTTATCTCCCCTTTTGTCTGAAATGAACATAGACTTTTGTCAGGAAAACCAAATGGCAAAGGGACCAAAACAATAAACAAGAGGGATGGAATGACAGAAAACACAAATTAAACTAATTAGCATACCTCCCCCAAGAAGTGTCTGTTAAGAGAAGAGGTTAGGGAGTTGAGAATGGAGAGAAAGAAGTTGGGGGGGGGAAAAACGTGTTTACGAGAGAGCTAAAGCAGCATGTGAAGTCACTGAATTCAAGCCGTAGTTCTTTTCTCACAGGCATTAGAGCTAACCGCAACACTACATCTCTCATACACGCATGCAATAACATCTCCGTGGTTGTATAAATCACACCACTCTCTCTACTGAAACAGCATATCCTGCTACAACGAACAATTACCAACCCACCCCTTGCTCAGATAACAAAGCATCCTATCTTAATAAGCATCCACCATGGGGATCTAATGGTCTCGCTGCTCCTTTTAATTTTATTCATACCTAACTATGAGATATTAATAATGAATGCAGAGTAAACAACAGTTTAAGATGCCAGCCACGCCATTGTGGACTAATTGGCTCATTAAATGTAACATTAGGTGGGAGAGGGGCCCTTGATTGGGAGCTGTAGGCCCCAGTCAATGCTAACACTCAGAGATCATTGATCTTTACCCAGCCTGCACGGCTCTGATTAAAGAGCAATAAAGATGGGGCTGATTCCCCTAGGCTCCATAAGACTGCCATGATTCCCTGAAAGTGCCTCAGACACTGGCCAGACGCAGAGTGATATTTTGTTCTTTATGACTGTGATCATCCTGCCAGACGTGCCAGCATAGGTCCATAGGACAACACAAACGGAGCTGTGACCACAGCCTCCAGAGGAGAAGAGGTGCTAAATAGTCTGATCGATGAGAAAGAGTTGGGTAGCGTCCATCACATCCTTAGTGCCCAGAATTTCACCTCGAAGCCGAGATCGTCATGTGACCATTGTGAGTGCTTCATGCTGTTTGGGAGTTTAGCAGCCACGCTCATTGCACATGTTGTGGTTCCTGCAGAGGTCTTTAAAGTGCTTCTGGCCGGTGCTTTGGCTCCGCTTTAAAAAATTGAAGATGCCCAAAATAAACAGGGGAGAGGTTCCCAGAAGTCAAACCTACACTGTCTGCCCTGCCAAGCGAGGGGAACTGGTGCATTACAGTTCTGCTGCTGTGGATTCAGTCATCAGCCTTCAGTTTCATTGTTGTGCACAGCACACACAACACATGTTTATATAGTATGATCAGTGTGCGGCCGTGCCACTCTGTGCACACCTGATCCCGTCATATGTCGGTATTTAAACAGAGTAGGTCCTGGGCCTGGATTCACAAAGCCTCCTAGTACAAAGAGCTGCTCTTAGTGACGAAATTTTAGAAAACTATTAGAATTATGACGTTTTCCAAGAATTTCCCGTTAAAATAAGAGTAGATTCTAGTAACGATAACAGTTATTCACAAAACATCTTGGTGAAGATTGGCACCACTGTTGCCAATGTACTTGCTCAGGGGGTGGTTAAGGTTAGACCTTAACCTTGTGAAGCGCCTTGGGGGGGGACTTATGTTGTGACTTGGCGCTATATAAATAAATTGAATTGAATTGAAGGTGATAAACTGTTAGGAGTAGGGAGGAGGACTTTTAAAGGGCTTAAAAGTTTCTTAAACAGAGGAGAAAATGGCTTTACGCTAGTCTACTAACTGAACCAAAGGTAGGCACTGCTCCTTTGTCCAGTTTGGTTTTCTAGACCAGTGTTTCCCAACCCTGGTCCTCAGGGAACACCTGACCTGCACATTTTCCATCTCTCCCTGCTCCGACTAAGCTGAGTAGCTCATTCAGGTGTGCTCAGCCAATCAAGAGCTAAGAGACACCTGAATGAGCTAATCAGCTTTTGGCAGAGCAGGGAGAGATGGAAAATGTGCAGCTTAGGTGTTCCCTGAGGACGAGGGTTGGGAAACACTGTTCTAGACCTTTTACTCAATTACATGATGTTTGGCTTTTGCTGCCTAACGATGCCTCTCTATAGACTGGCCAGCAATCTCAGAATTTGCTGTATGCTGTGGCGACCCCCCTCACCCCCCAAACATTCTCAGATAGTTGAAATAGTAACATTTTTAGCATGGTAAATGAACATTAGACAAATAATTAGACAGAGATGACATAAAATCCTATAGATTTGATTTAAATGTTAATGATTTGCCCCGTATCACTAAAAGTGCATTTTTATTTCTATATATTTTTTTCTTTTCTGAATCAGCCAATCGCATTCTTCAAAAGAATGAGTCATACCTAGCAATGGAGTCAACCACACCTCCTCACTAAAAGTTTCTGTCTATTCCTTGCTCAGAGTTGCTCTGCCAAGTTTCCTAAATCACTCCTAAGGTAGGATTCTTTGTGAGAAGTTTGTAGACTACGTTAGGAGCTCTCTGAGAGCATTGTCAGAATGTTTGTGAATACGGGCCCAGATTAGTACTTGGCTGGGAGACCGCTTAGGAACACCAGGAGCTGCACATATGTTTCTCCATTGTAAAAATGGAGGTGTATCAGGAAGGGCATCTGGCATAAAACTTGTGCCAAATCCCAATGCAAATCTGTACCAGGTCCGCTGTGGTGACCCCAAGCAACTGGGGGCAGCTGAAAGTTTAAAAAATAAATAAATAAAATAGTATGAACAATAAGCATTCTGAAGGAATGAGCATACACTCATTGAGGTAAATAAAGCAGATGTTCCCTCTGTGTTCATGACATCTTTCCAAGACAACCTGGTAATGATGGGAATGACATACACAAACACTCCTAGCTGCCCAGTAGCATCTGGTCTCCTGCAGGCCGCCAGCCCAGTCAAATGCCTCAACTAGTCGGCTATAGAGGGCAGTTTTATAGAAGCGCTCTGGCTTGGGCATTGACTCCTGGTCTAATAAACATCTAATATGTTATCCCATTCTCACCCAACAAGCAGAGGTGATACTCTGTAAAAACACAACAAGCCCTCGGTTTGGCCACCAATAAAAGCCTTTACACACACGATGAGAACCCGTAAAAGTCTCGCGTTGCATGAGCAAACAGACCCCAGCCGCATCTGTAGGGACATTCAGGTGTGGGAGAGTCATCTGACAAAAAGGTACTACTCAGAACATATTTAAACAAGACTGTCTTTGTCACGATTACTCAGCCTTTAATATATCGGTCATATGAAGAGGTAGCGTACTTTGACAAAAACACCAGTGAAATGATTCCTGTGCATGCGCCGGGAAAATATGACGTTTATTTTGTATTCGACTGTACAAGGTCAGTGTGGTATTTTGTTAACATGATGATTGATGTAAGACGGTTTATGGGGCTGAAAACGGCTTTCAGTTGTGTAAATGCTGAAAGGGGATCATAACTGTTTAAGGAAAAGACCTTGTGTGTATAACATTATTGTCAGCTTTGTTCACACTGTTGTATGTCCACTCAGGCTTCACAGATGACACTGGGAAAGCCACTCTGTGCACGTGTCACACTCATCTTCCATTCATATCGACTGCACTATTGGAATTTTTTTATGTGGGAATGGGGTTTTCCTATGGGAAAAATCGTATCACTTTGATAAATATGCTAATATCCCTGCAGTTAGAAAATAAACTTTTCTGCTTTAAATGGGTAATCCCTTTGACTTGTAGCTGCCATGTCCGTTTTCACACCCAACAGCCATTACAATGAGCTAAGTACGTACGTGGAGCAGCATAGCAAGAAATCAAACCGTGATAACGAGCGCCTCGAGCCCGGTTGAAGGCATGTGCTGGTATCTTCGGTGCGCAGCCCTCCTCCTTGCCATCTTCCTTCTGTGCACTCGTCTCCCTCCCCTCCCGCTTCGCGTCTGCCTATGCTGCACCCTTCCTTTGCCCTCCACTGCCCCACCTACCTGATCTCATCTGGAGCTGCAGCAGGTGCTATGGAGAGATAGAGGAAGGCTGAGAAAGGCATCTCCACCCAGGCTAATGACGCCTGTTCCTTCCTCAGCTCACCATGCTGAAACTGTTTCTCTGCAGCGGCCAGGCAGGTGCCAGATGATTGCAGAAAACATCACGGAAGTCGCAGCAGAGAGGAGATAGTCTCCAGAGAGCTAGAGCTTGTTTTCCAAAATATTTTCTTATTTTCGCTCGTATTTCTTAAAGAGGTGGATTTTAAAAGACGCGATTCATGAATTATGTTGCTCACATGCAAACCTTCATGAATCAAGATTATGCTGAAATTGGCACAACCTTCCAATAACTGGGATTAACATTTGGAAAAATAACCAAACCTTCATATGGAAGTAAAATAATCTTTAAAGTCTTGTTCAAAACATCAGACGAAATGCCAGAATAAAGAAAACTGGCCGAAGAGTGCATGGACATCAAACGAAGGACCTGAGGAATGTTTCAGTGCATAAGATCACTGCTGGGCTGTTCTGTTGTCACCACCCCAGTCCTGACAAGCATCAGCAGCTAAGATGGATGGACAGACAGATGGATGGATGAGAACACGTGGAAGTAGTAATGCGATAGGCACAAACACGTAATTGTGGAGCCAGCTGGGCTGTATAAATCTCCAGCATGGCAACTATAAAATCCACACATACTGCACGTGTGTGGCAGCTAAACACAAGTAGTGATGTAAAATTATGACACAAAACTCCTCTAGAAAAAAAAAAATTGAATCACTGGAGTCACTGCGTACTGTGACTTGACAGGACAGACTCATAAAACAAAGAGAACATACTCCTGCAGGTATCAGGCTTAATATTAATAATAATAAATACATTTGATTTATGTAGCACTTTCAATTGGAAAATGTCAAAGTGATCTCATAGTAAAAATTGATACATCTCAATAGAAAGAAAATAAAAATAACATTATAGATAAGTCAAATTCAAACAGCAAATATAAATAGCACGAGATAAAATCATGCCCACTTATAGGCAACAGAAAATAAATAGGTTTTAAGATTAACCTTAAAAGCATCAACAGTCGTGGCTTCAGTGTCAGCTCCTGAAAAATTATGTAGAATTATAAAGGCACAGTCACACTATGGTGTTTACCCCAGCGTGTGGTGAACACAGGGCAAGGTCAAGAAAACTGGCCAAACGTCAGCAAAACTCACGTTACCGAAGTTTGGTAGCGAACCTCAAATGCAGCACGACGTTCCACAACATGTTGCTAGCAGAGGCGGGTTTTAGCCAGCGCTCTATTCGAACAAGCGGGACTTTTGCCAGCGTGGCAACGTGCGGGAGAGGGGTTCGACACGCCACTGTCCAGTGATTCTGAGTAGGCAGGGCGAAGCAGCACCCAAACGTTAGCCAGCGTAGACGATCGCACCAGTAACTTCGGCTAGTGGAAGCTAGCGGATGCTAACGGAGGTTAGCGGAGGCTAACTTGGTTGTAGCAGAGATTAACTTTCTCTAACAGTCTCCAATGTAGCCAGAGGTACGTCTGCAAACGCAGAGGAATTTTAAACATGTTGAAAAATTTTTGGATGCGGTCGACATTCATCGGCAACGTTTGCAAATACGTTCATCTACGTTAGCACAAACGTCGAGGTGTGACTGTGCCTTAACCGTATAGACATAAAATATACAAGACGTAGCCCAACTCTTACCGAGTGTATGCCGGGATAAGCAGAGGATCATGGCTGGACGGATAATAACTGTGCCAGAAGTTGGAGAAGTTTGTGAAATTTTCTTTTAGCTACAAATTGTGCTGGTATGTGTTGCATTTTTCAGCCTTTAGTTGTTTGATGTGCTGTTTCATGGACCAACAATCATTGCAAGACACTGAAAATCTAATAGACTTCTGATACAATTGCTAGACCGATCCCAAATGTCGTACTTGTTATTACTGTGGAATAAGAAAACATTCATGAATCTTACACACAGTGTACACATTGAACATGTACATTTGCTCTTATTTTGCAACTCAGCTTCCAGAGATGCCGGCGGAGGCACATGTCCAATCGCACTTATTAGTCTAGTAATATTTCCATAGAGCTTCTTTTTTTTTTTTTGCTATTGTCAGAAAAAAATTGTAAAAAGTTGAAAATTGCACCCTTAATTGGAATAAGTGGGTATAGAAAATAAATGAATGAATGAAAATTGCTTGATGCAATCTTTAATCATCCTCAACAACATCCTAAAAGTTCCCATGTATCCTTCTGAAGCTTTTCCCCTCATGATGTCATGACGCCATTGAAATGGCTGCAGCAATTCTGAAAATCCAGTTATTTTTGTACCAGACACTGAAGGAGATCATGACTTTGTTACAAAGAAGAGAGCGAAGATGAATTCAATTCTGTTTCACTGGTACTCGGATATGAAGCATTTGATTTCCAGATGGCTGATGAGCATTTTGCTCTGCAGGATCATTCTGATGAACGTAGCTTTTTATCGACAACGTAAAATTCACAAATACATGGAAAATGCAAATCATAACCTGGCATGTCGGCGCACTCAGATTCTATTTTATGTTTGAACTGTAATGCTTTATGAACTCAAGCCCCCAAGTTATACCAATATATATATATCTATATAGATATATATAGATATATACCGATTTGTAAGGTTTGATAGAACTCCTAGCCTGGACCGTATAACATCATGTTTTTATTTTTATTTTTTTACATCAGCATATTTTTCTGTTGGGCAGCGTGGTGGCCTAGCGATTAGTGCGACCGCCTTCAATGCAGAAGGTTCCCAGTTCGAGGCCACCCCTGCCCATTCTCCATGTAATGTGGAGTTGCGTCAGGAAGGGCATCCGGTGTAAAACTTGGGCGGCATGGTGACTCAGTGGTTAGCAATCTTGCCTCACAGCAAGAAGGTCTGGGGTTCGATTCCCACCATGCCCAGTTCCTTTCTGTGTGGAGTTTGCATGTTCTCCCTGTGTTTGTGTGGGTTTCCTCCGGGTACTCCGGCTTCCTCCCACTTCCAAAGACATGCATGTTAGGTGAGTTGGTGACTCTAAATTGATCGTAGGTGAGAGTGAGAGTGTGGCTGTGTTTGTCTGTCTATGTGTGGCCCTGCGATGGACTGGCGACCTGTCCAGGGTGTACCCCGCCTCTCGCCCAATGGCCGCTGGGATAGGCTCCAGCACCCCCCGTGACCCTTAATTGGAGTAAGCAGGTATAGGAAATGAATGAATGAATTATCTTTGATCCACATTTGGCTCCTCAACCCAAACCCGTGGTCTGAGGTGCTTGGGCCAATTTCCACCAAACT
>OMMV01175478.1:0-11833 GCA_900302635.1 Chatrabus melanurus | reverse complement strand
GGGGCAGCTTTGTTTACATTAGCGACCGTGGTGGACAGATTTCGTTAAAAAAGCCAGCGACCGTGGTGGGGCAGCTTTGTTTACATTAGCCAGCGACCGTGGTGGACAGATTTAGCAACTGTGATGTTTAAATGTCAGCTTGAGCTGTAAAATTTGTGATATGTTTATGAGTTCAACTCATAGTATGCAAAAAATTGTTCTTAAATGGCAGGTGTCATTGCCTAGGAATGGTCATAACAAAAAACTTCATTGAATACAATGCGCACGCGTCACATTGTCAAATGTGTCACAGTTGGCAATGCGGTGCGCGCGCCTCATTTTTTGGGTCCTATTCTGGCAAACATGCATCTGTCAGATTTTGGTCCTGGGTCCAGCCCTGTGCCGGTGCCACGGCTGAAAAAAAATTTCTCATTCCGTGTTCAGGTTAATGACACTGGGAGTTTGTGAGTCTCTCTGAGAATGCGGTCCAGTTTTATCCTGTTTTGGAAAAGTGTGACCACAAAGAGTCGGAGACAAAAAGACGGCGAGTGAAGACGGTGGACGGCTATTTTCACGATCAACGGGAAAGCTGTGCTCTGGACACAGGATTAGCGACGTTTTTGCTTACGTGGCCGTGGTTGGACAAATGAAAGACTCAAGAAACGCAAATGTGATGATGGCTACCGTGTGTTTATTGAACGCGTGGAGTCGGAACAGCAGCAGGACGAGAGTCTGTGTTCCACCACAGGAGAAATAAAGTTGGCGGGATGCGGTTGTGTTGCAGGGTAAGTATTTATTATATTTAGTTTGTCTTATCTGGTTTAAACATGTTTTGTTTTTTTAAACGCAGATGTACGGATGTCTGCCGACCTCGGCCAAAAAGGGCAAAGCGACTCATGCGCCCCCCACAGTGGCTCAAACTCTTTGCGGTAGGGTCTATTGCAGACATTCATTGTTATGTAAACCCTTTTCAGTCTCTGAAGCCATTGAATTATTGTGGTTTTGCATCCTTCCGGTTCACTATGATTGATTTGTGCCATCCCTCTGTCTTTAGGTACAGGTGCCAATAAAAACGACAGATCCAGAGGAACATCTAAGTCCAGAATTTTATCAGTTTCTTCCCCCTCCCAAAAAAACCCCTCCAAAATATTGGGCAAGATGTTATCTCTAAAATCTGTCAGATGAAACCTTTTTGTGGGACATTCTGCATGACGGGAGACCGTACCTCTGGTCTTGGAAAGACCTTTTAAGTGGTTAGGTATCTGACAGGAAGAACTATAATATTGAGATGAATAAGATAAAGTTTTATTAATAAAAAGTTTGACTAAATCAAACATGTAGTCAGAACTGCCAAACAGTGATGGTCAGAATTATTGTTTTATAAATAGTGGATTGAATACATAACCAGTAGCAAGCATGAAGTCATTACCAACGTGGTCAACAATCTGTCCTCCCTCTAATCTGATAACTATAATTACACCGGCTCAGTCTCAGAATAGTCCAGTGACTCTCAGATTACAGCTCCAACAGACAAGACGAGACGAAGAATTTCTTTGATAAAAACATTTGAAGCTACTTTTAAGTACTTGAAAAGAATTGTCCACTGGTGTCATTTGTGCTTTCAAGGAATAACCTCAAATTATACTCACTTAAAATCAAATCCACAAGAGGAGCATTTAAAAGTTGAAATTAAGAAATGTTTTCCCAATTTTGAGGCACAAAAACAAGAATTTAAGTGACATTAAGTCAATGTTTTAAGCGTACAGACGCTCACCTGTTGATCGACGGACTGAGGAGAAAAAGAAGCTGCTGAACAGTTCAGATGGAGCTCTGTATGCTGTTTTCACCAAACTCTAAAGTAAAAAACAAAACCGCGCCTATGACTCTTCCGACTGTCTCTGGCAAAGTATTTCAGGGCTGGTCTGTTAAGACAATCAGGTGGATCACATGTCTCACATCACCTCATTGGCTGAGGATAAGCTCCTGTACCAACACCAGACATAAATGCTGACCGGTGATTAACTCACACACAGGCTGGACAAGAAAGAAAGAGAAAAAAAAAAAAATCATAAAACTTAAGAACTGATGTGTCTAAGCAAGTTTTAAATGTATCATTTGTAACTGAATCACTCACACACTTCTTACCCACTGATGTAGATCAGGTTATACACATATCTTTTGTCAAGGTAACTTTTATTAAATAATCATTGTATGAAAATTCTACATTTCCCCCCAGTAGTGACATGACTTAACATCTCAAAGAATAAACTTCAAATCATCATTTTGTAAAACAGACATTACAAAAGCAGGTAAACTTCAGTCACTGAGAAGACAACGCACTCACTCTCAATCACACGCACACTT
The DNA here is from genome assembly GCA_900302635.1 of Chatrabus melanurus. Classification (NCBI taxonomy): domain Eukaryota; kingdom Metazoa; phylum Chordata; class Actinopteri; order Batrachoidiformes; family Batrachoididae; genus Chatrabus; species Chatrabus melanurus. The sequence goes on along the minus strand of OMMV01175478.1, from coordinate 9,490 downwards.
TTCATTGAACAAATCGACAATATTGTGCTGTTTGTTTACCAACACTGAAGTGTGCAGCCAGATTTTCAGCAAACATCCAGCAACAGCATAATTCACAGTCAGGTGAGATTTTATTTTTGTGCTTTTTCTTTCAAACTTTGTTGGATTTTTTTTTTTTTTTTAAAAAGTGATGCGGAATACAGTACCATGCAAAAGTTTTAAGCACACCTTTTTTGTATAAAGGAGATTTGCTTTTTTATTTTTATTTTTTAAATCAAATTTTAAGTTTCCAAATGTTAAATCAAACATTTAAACTGTATTTTTTGCAGAAAATAGCTGTTTTGTAGGTTTACAACCCAGTGCAAGTTTCCACAACAGAGGAATCGATGAATAATGAATCAATGCAAATTGGTATTTTAAAGAATTTTATCACTTTCAGCATCTTGACTTTATGAATTTTGCCCAGGACTGCATATAAGAGTTGTTGTATAAAGTTATTTCATAAAGAATGGTGTTTTGGTTTTTATTTCCAAAGCTGATTGCAAGTGTGGCAATTAAACGTCAACATGAAAACTGTCAAAAACCCAAAAAGGTTGTTAAACTGTTAGAATGGATTTTTTCCCCTTTTCCTTTGTTTTAATAGAGAGAAAATCTACAAGATGACAGATTTTCTGTCCACATGGCTTTCTATAATCCCTGCAGTCTGAAAACTCATTAACATCTCTTGAAACAGCGAAAAGAAGAAAAGGTGATAGTTTCAAAGAAAACTACCTCAGAGCCTTAGAAGGCATTCTTTTTCTCACCATTTCACAAAAGCTGGGCACCAAGTGTGAGGGCGTTTGTCTGGGCCTCCATCACTGTTACACGGCGGGTTACTGACACCTTGTGCTCGTCCCCACGAAGCCTCTACACTGTTGTACATGTTCAGAATATTCGATCATGGTTTGTGTGTTAGATGAACCTTTTGACAGGCACTTTGCACGTGACACGTTTGTGCTATAAAACAAAACTATCGGATTAAGATTCATTCTGCACTCAAATGGCTGGCTTCATGTCCTCATGTCAGCTTTGTCTGCAGACTGATTGTTTGGAACCTTTGAGGACAGAGGACGAACAGTGGGAAAGACCGAGGCAGGGACCGAGTAAAGCAGGAGAACTTCATTTTCTCCTGGTTTGTTGATATTTGGTCTCCGTCATGAACAGTTTATTCCCACGTGAGGTGGACGATAAAGTATTCTGTGTGATGTTTTCACAGTTGACTGTACGTGGTGGAGCGCTGATCACATGCATGCCGCCCCCTCTGGCAGACAGCGGAGCTGCTTCTCAATTATACACCTCAGGTAATTATACCTGCAGGTACAAAGAAAACAAAAAAAACCTTTGTTAAGATGACCTGGAAATAACTTTCTGCAAGAGTCCAACAGTTATATTAGAAATGAAGCACCTGAACTGTATAATGTGACCAAATGATGAAACCGTTACCTTCTCCTGAGTTTCTGCACCTCTCGGTCCTCCTCTTCTTTCAGCTTGGTGATGAAACTCTGCAGGACAGGCATCTCAAATTTGATATATTGCGCCACCTGGTGGAAAGGTATAGAATTACAACAAAGTCCCCAGGAGAGTTGATGGGAGATAAACACCGCTGCTCGCACAAAGAGTCATCTGCCACATTTTGAAACGGTTGATTTACATCATAGGTGACTTCTTCTCCCAAGTCCTCTTCCATGAGGAAAACCCTGCACACCTGCTCACATGGACCCTGCATGACTCTCAGAACCAGAGGATAGTCGCTCCGCTTCAGCTTCACACGCTCTGAAACATCAACACGTCCACAAATAGATTGGTCTACAGTGCAGAAATAATTATTCATATAATATTTTGTGTTTTTCCATAACACCTAAATGCAGTGCCGAGCCAGCCAGAGCATTAATTCCACACCCACACCCACACCCACCTCCACTTGCATGGACGAGGTAGAGGGCGAAATCATCCGGACTGTTCTCGATTTTAAACTTGTTGAGGAGAACTCTGAGCACCTGAGGCGTCGTCATGCAGCTGTTGATCCGAACATTAGTCACTGAGCCATAAGCAGGAGTGAACACTGCCGTCTGAGAGAGTTTAAAAAAAAACAGTTTGTTATACGCACACGTTTGTGCACACTGCTCACTGACGGGTATCGATGTGAATAAACAGTAACCACAGCTCCTCCAGGAGTCAAATTTAAACCTGAAAATTAACAACACTGACAACTTGCATAAAAATAGTCAGATCTGACACCATCAATATTATTTTATAATTTAAGAGACACGCTGGTGTTGCCACCTTATGGTTGTAGAAGTGCCCGTTGATGGAGACCCGATGGCGTCGTATCTTCCTCTGGTCACTGGGTGACCGCCGCTGGCCCCGCCTTAAAACTCCAGCATCACTCTTAGTCCTGAGGAGCTGGGCGGAACAGTCTTCCTCTGTCCAATCAACACAGAGGGCATCAAAAACAACAACAAAAAACAAACCTCCAGCTTATAAACAAACGGTGTGTGTTGGTTCATCACTCAGTGCCTAGAAGGGATTCTATAAGTGCAGTTTGGCATAAAATGTGAATAAAAGCCAAAAGGATAAGTAAAGGCGCCGCGAGTCAAATAGAATATAAACCTCAATGCATTTTGTCCACTGATGTTCAAGCAGTGCCGCCACGTTGTGGGAAAACACCACAGCTTGTGACTCCAACACCGTGGATGACATCATCCCCCTAACTCTGAACACGGTTATCATGCACGTGGGATATCATGTCAGTTTGGGAAAGAAGCAGACCTGCCCACTACACAAACTGTCAGAGGTTTGGTGGTGAATGAGGGTGAAATCTAATAGAATTAAGCTGCAGTGGTGCAATCTACATCATTTTTACAAAATTTGAGAAATAATTATTACTCAAACATTTACAGGTTGCAGAACTCTGTTACAGAGAGGAAAATGTGTTATTGAGCTTCATTATTTACTGAAACTCTTGAGTTCCTAAACTGTGGAAAACATCTGCGTTCATCTCAGTATTTCACTTGTGCACGTGTCCTCCTGTAATCAGTGGACCTGCTCCAGAATCCACGTTCTCATTTTGTCCACTTTGTCACATGTCCATCTATTCCAGATGAGCAAAGTTTCTAAATACTTCCTCACAATGTCTGTTAACGTGAGGATAAGCTCCACCTTTTACACAGTCACAATGTGCAGCCACGCCTACTTTGATATTAAAATGCTTTTATTGTGAAGCACATTTTAGAAAATATGCACTTCCTGTCAGTTTGGATGAATGTTACATTTTCATTTAAACAAATGGCTCTCTGTGAATTCAGGACATTAATGTTCATTATCAAAGTGTCTCTTCAGTTTAAAGTCAAATGGTTCTTCCTTAGGTATTCAGCTGTTACTGCTAATATATTAATATTTACTCTGCAATTAAAACTGCTCACCTTCTGTCTGGTCTTCATTTATGCCGTTGTCCTCCGACTGGCAATCAGGAGCCGTTATGTTCACAGTGGGCAGGTTCTGCTGCATCGTCTGTGCGCTGTCTGTGCTGTTGGAGCTTTCAGGTGAAACAAAGTACAGAAATATATATTTTTAAGAGACTGAGAAGTCAAAATCCAAGTACTGCAAGGAGGGAAAAAACTAAATAGAGCAGAAGATTAAATTTTCTAATCAATGAAAACAACTTCATTTTGGGGGGTGTTAGTGGGAGAACACTGTACGATTGTAAAGGAAAATATTGCCAACATGTATGAGTGACTTGTAATTAGGCAGAACCACACTGGGGTTACAAACAGCGCCTCAGACGGTGGCTCCAACTAAAATTCATGACACACACACACTGTGCGTCTGCTGTGCTCCTCTTTGTTGAGCCACTTAGTATGTCTGCAATTTACCGTTAGGACTTCTGCCAAGGATTATACAAAAACAGATTAACAAGCTGTCAAGAAAATGAGTGAAAATAGGCTCTGGCCTGGAAAAGGAACTATTAAATTTAGTAGTAGATCAGTGGCCCATGGAAAGATTTGGGCCTTGGCAGACTTTTCTGCTCTGAGTGCTCTTCTAGTTCAGCAGTTTTACTGAATGTGCAAAATGAAACCAGGTGGCCTCTTTGGCGCTCTGCTCATATTCTAATATATATTCTAATATATATATATATATATATATATATATATATTTTCACACACACACACCACTTTATTAGGTACACCTGTTCAATTGCTTGTTAACACAAGTAGCTAATCAGCCAATCACATGGCAGCAACTCAATGCATTTAGGCATCTTGACGTGGTGAAGACGACTTGCTGAAGTTCAAAACGAGCATCAGAATGGGGAAGAAAGGGGATTTAAGTGACTTTGAACGTGGCATGGATGTTGGTGCCAGACGGGCTGGTGCCACGAAGAATTAAGGCAGTTCTGAAGGCAAAAGGGGGTCCAACCCAGTACTAGCAAGGTGTGCCTAATAATGTGGCCGGTGAGTGAGTGTGTATATACATACACACACATTTAAAAAACATTCTGACAGCTGACAAAACTAAGTTTTCACACACAGCTCATCTCTGGAGCAGTGTCTGTAGTGATTTTGTTCAGTTAAGGGACATTCTTTCATAATCATACAAACATAAGACTGATGTCATTTATTTACTTATTAATAAAACACCCATAGACCCAAATAGAAATTTTTTTTTCTTTTTTAAACAGAAGCGTTTTCCAAACATTCGTTTATCTTGCAACAGGGCACGCTTCATGTTTTGTCCAGCAGATGCCAGTATTGAGCAGTGTGTTACAGAGCTTCCATTATTGAATCCTTTGATTTATTTAAAAGTCTCTGTGCTTCAGAAAGCTGTGACTGTATCCTCTAAACAAACACAGCTTCATCTAACAGATGGAAATACGGATTTGAAAATGGGTCTGAAAGCTTAACGACAGATCAATCAGCTGAAAGATCCATCTGCTGAAATATTCACTTACCAATTGTATTTTAACCAAGCACAACATTAGTAACATGGACATTTCTTAAAATCAGATCTTCAGTAAAAACGGCATGAATCAAATGCAGAAAATAAGATCACTGCCGTCACATCTTTGCTTGTTTACGGTATGAAATTAAATATTCCTGCATTCACGGTACGATCGCTTGTTGGAGAAGTCAAGAAATTATCTCATCTTTTTAGACACTTGTGTGAAGTGCAGTAAACGGTGTCTCAAATGTTGGCATGATCAGACTCCAAATCTGTCCAGTGATTAAATGTGTCTGACGCTAATGAAAGCACAGCATGAAATTGTTTGTGATGTATATTTTTTTTGTCCAAAATGACCCCTCACCAATATCCACTTTATGATGATTACATGAACTAGATAATCTATACCTGCTGAGCTATGCTGTCTTCTGTTAATGGTCAGTGAGGTGTAAATGGATCTGTCTGGACCTTTACCCTTGACTGTCCAGATTACAACCGGAGTGCCAGGATGTCGAGGAGGGGGGCGGTCTGATTCGCTCGTTGTCATCCTGCATCTGAAGCCTGATTGGCCGTTGCAGGCCCCAGGAGATATTGAGCAAACCCTCCACGATCAGCTCCCCCTCTTCCTGTAAGGAGAAAGGAGATGTGATCAATGCACAGGGGACACATTATGGCAGAGACAGTGGAGAGGAGGAGGAAGGAGAGACAGACAAACTGTGAGGAAGAGCGAAAGCTTCAAATGCTTCAGCTGAAAAGTAGGACAAAACCTTGAGTGAATAGCAATTAGGGAGAAAAACTGAAACGCGGATGTAACGGGACCCACTTCTCTGTGCCGCAGCTGTAGATTCTGCCCTTCATAGTAGAGGTTGTACGTCTTAAGATGTGAGAGGACTGTTGCCCTGGAGACAGGGATGTTGAATTAATGAGGAGGAAAAACAGCCAAAAGAATCATACAGTTGACTTAACATTTTAGCTTATTTACTAAAAATTAGAATAGTTTTTTTTTTCTTTTAAGAAGAATAATTTGCACATTACTGTTCAGGTGTCAGAATCTGGTCAAACCCTCACCGTGATCGTGTCAATGCAGCGAGTTCTGCTCCGCTCTTATTGGAAAATCTGATATAAATGACTGAGCTGCTAAACAACTATAAAGCCAGTTAGGAACCTCACGTCATACTTTACTATACTTTACACTAGGGGTTGCACAGACTAGATGATCAGTCAGGCAATGACGCTTTAGCGTGACGTCGACTGGTCACTGATCATGTGATGACACGTGTCCACCACACAGCCTCTCCCAGGCTGCGTTCAAGCAGGCAGAATGTTCAAACATTTGCAAAATCCACTGCTGTGACTGGTCAGAATCTCAAAACGTTTGCAAGTGTTCCGTCTGCCTGAACGCAGAACTAGCCTGCGAGACCGCCAACACCTCACGTCAGCACCTTTCGCTTCCTGTTACGCCATGCACACACAGAGGCGTCTCGCAGTATTCCGTGCGGCAGACGTGCTAGCAGTTAGCGGCTAACATGGATTGTGACAGCGTCACAGGGGACAATCCGACAGGAAGCAGCATGTCACCATTATCAATGTGTGTCTGTTCATCCATCGTGTGCTTTCAGCACATGCACCGACGTACGACTTAAGAGTGGGAAAAGCAGAAAACATGGAGAGAAACTTTTGTTGTTCACCGACAACAACAGAGGGGGAAAAAGTGTGGGTTTGAGTTTGGCTTTGTAGACAACTAGACAATACGAAGGACTGAAGGAAAAGGAGAAGAAACTACAAACTTCATAAAAATGTTCTGGGTGAAAAAAGGTGAATTTCACTCACTCACACAGGACAGTCTGGGTTCTGAGGGATTAATTTTCTGTTGTCCCAGCATTTCAATCTTTCTTCTTCTTTCACACTTAAATGGAACTGAAATGGTGCGACCTCTACATTACACAGTATCCATGTTTTCCTTCTGGTTTAATTTTAGAAGAAACCACCGCCATAAGTTAGTTTTTAATGAAACACTTTGCACCCCATCTATACATCTTACCTGCTCCACCCACAGCTGATTGGCTCTGTCATTTATCTGATTGCTCTTCATTGGCTGAGCAAACAATGAGCTAATCAGCTTTTGGCAGAGTAGGGAGAAATGAAAAATGTGCAGGTTAGGGATTGGGAAACGCTGGTTTAAAGCACATAGCACAAGTGCATTTGGGGCATAATCTGAGTGCAAATTAAGGCGCAGGGTGTAAAGGAGTTGTATTTTGTCTCTTCATTAATCATGGGTGTGTTTTGGCCATAACGTGAATTACACCAATCAGATTGTAGTCCGTCATTCCCTTTAAGAAGTGAGAGGCTTTGTGGTGAGGGAATGGAGCTTTGCAGCACACAGCAGCTCACTGACTGGAGCAGCAGCATCCACCACAGCTCCCTGAGGTGAAGCAGGTGAACGCCTCGTTCCCACAACACCTCCTCTGACCACCCGATCTCCTTACATCCTAATGCTGTGGCTCACACTCACACCTGGGAACCGCCTCATACAACCGCAGTGCTGTCTTGGCCACTGAAAGAGTTGGAGATTAAAGGCTTGCTCAAGAGTATCTCAGCAGTGATAACAAGGAAGGGAAAAAAATTTCTGTTCTTTCACCATCCCCACCCAGATTTATTCTGCCCATCAAGTATTGAAGTGACAACCATCTAGTCAGAAGCCTGATTCGTGAAGTCATTCATCAAATAAAAATGTTATCTGGTTTCATCTTCTCACATGAGAAGTTTTTTTTCTTTGTTTTATAACATTATAGAAAGTCTTTGGAATGCTGCTTGGACAAAAGCACTCAAAGCATTTTGGGTTCTGGAAAGACATGAAGGGAATTTTGCTCTATTTAAGGATATAATAGATTAATTATGTCAGAAAAAAAACTGCAACCGTTAATCATATGCAGGGCTGGAAAAAAAAAAAGAAGTCAGCATTGATGCCAAGTATGCTGGATTTCATGGAATCTGGCGAAAAGGTTGAGCCTGCCTTGGAAAAGAAACTATTAAATCTGGGAACAGATTTGAAAGAAGCTAGGCTGTTTTTATTAAAGTTGAGAGATTAACACCTGGTCAGGTGATTTTTCATAAAACTTTGTGTAAATATTGGCCCTGGTCTGGATTAGAAACAAACTATGCAGAAGGTTACCATAAAGTGATGGTCCAAGGCATTTTTTAGAAATCAGTTACTGTGAGACAGGATGTTTTTTCCATGTTGAAGGAATCCGCTCTAATGAGTGCACTTCTATTATAGAAGGCTTTTTTGGTTTGTTTTTGCACTGATAAACTTGCAAAACTTAACTGATTTGTTTTCATTATTAAATCAAATCACATTTGACACATTAAAACTGCAGAAAGCAAAACTTTAAGTAGATTTGGAAAACTGCTAAATTATGCGTGTACATAATTTGGCAGAACAAATAAACCCACAGTAGAATTCCTCACCATCCACTGGACTGTTCTGTTAACACAGTGCAAAACGTTAGAATTAAGGATGACTGGGTTTGCAACTGAGGTCCTTTACAGTAGTCAATCTCCCGTAAACATAACACAAGATGCATGTCATATTTATGCATTTATTATATGTATGCATCAATATATTTAATCCTTACTTGCTGATGAACTTGTTCTCTCCGATCTGAACCCCATCCTGTGTGTCACTCATTCTCAGAAAACATGAGGGACTAAAATGAACAAAAACAGCACAGTGTTAATGGTTCTCCTCATTCCGATTCAGTCTTATGACTCCTCATGACCAGCAAGCAGGAGGAGGAGGTAGAGATGTGTTCTTCAAGACATCATCTGTTCACTCACAGCCAACATCTCTGCGCACATTTCATGTGTGATGGAGCTGCACAGCTGTTCTCCACATTTTTCCTCTGCTTGCCTACATTTTCTCTTTCTCCATCACCACTTAATTCTCTCCCGATGTCACCGTCTCCCTTTCTTACACGCACACTTGCAGCTGTCTGAAATGGCACGCTGCCATCAGAATAAAGAGTTTTCTTCCCTCTGTTGCTAAAAGAGCATGTATGTGTGACTATTGTGTATCCACTGAGCGGGGAGGACGGAAGCTCCAGGGAGGAGAGGAACAGGTGCAGGGCACACGGGCCCCCACCGAGCCAAATCATTTCAGCTGCATAAACATTAATCTCCGAGCTTGTCACGGCAGCACTCTATATGCACAGACTCAGTATATGTCCAAAAAACAAAAACCCCATCAGAGAAATCTTTTCAGACAGTAGCGAGGGGTTGAAAATGAATCACCACTCACGCAAGAGCTGTCAAATTCAACACTTTGGAGACATTGCATAATGTTAATTACAACAAAATATGACTATCTGATTCATGTGGGAACAGTGGCTGGGACTCCTGGTTCCCAACTTGGGATCTGAGCCCCCCTGCCAGGGAGGCAGGAGGTTTTGTGTGCTGAGGTTGTCAAAATTAGAAGTGAAAATGTTAGTCATAATGACACACTTACTGGACAATCAAAACAAATTAAAAATATTTT
>OMMV01175472.1:0-12843 GCA_900302635.1 Chatrabus melanurus | reverse complement strand
CGGTTTTGTCTTTTTCCTCTGTCTTATTTGCCGTGTTCACGTTCTCCATCCACTTACCAAGGGGTAGCATGTTGTTTTTTCGAGAGAAATTAAAAAGAACTGTGAGCCACCCGGGAACAGATCCACTGAGGACACCCGGGACAGACACATTTGAGGTTGCTGGTTCACCACCAGAGTTTTCAACATGTCAGTGCGTCAGACTGCATTGGACAGCTGTGCAATGAGACAGAATTCCGTGCGTTATGGAACACATCAGTGCCAGCAGACACTACTTAAAAAAAAAATAAAAAAAACCCAAAAAAAACAGAACGTCCGCGGTCTACTACGCACGTTGTGAGGGAGCAGGTGCCCCATCGTGCTGCGGACGGTGCACACACCCACAACGTGCGTACCCAAATGAGGCACGGTGCAAGTGCGGCACCCCCCCGGGGCCGGGAGTACAAAAGGCGCACGGCGACCGCACATTGCTATTGGCGTCCTTGTGTGTCCGTACATCTCACGGTGCACCTGCGACATGCACGGCAGCTGTACGCCGTTCTTCCGCCTTTCTGACAGCGCCCGTGCAACCTTTCCTCTGGCTCTACGTCCTCCATGGAACCCACAAATCGCAGAGGACGCATGATCCCACCAATCGTGGGTGCAGTTGTGACCGAGGCCTTAGCGAGACTCAGGTAAGAAGTGTCACTTGGGAGAGTCAGCTTCGACATTTTGGCATGTTTCTCTCTATGCATGATCCAGCATACAGGTGCTTCAGTGTTGAGGACTACAGTGGCTGGTGAAGGCCAAGGATATGCCCACGTTTCACTTGGCTGTAGCAGGTGGATGGCTGCTTTCGATAGGTGGGGATGGACTGGTTGTCTGCCTGGATGGTTGCTGTCTCGGACCCAAGGTGGTTCTGTGGTGTTATGAATGCGGCAACACACAACACCAGAACATGCTTCCAGATGTTTATTATTATTATTATCCCACACAAACTACAGGAACCCAAAAGTAATCAAAACTCCCAGAAAAGCTTTGCATAAAGGAACAGCTGCCTTATTAATATCTATGCTAAAACCCAACTCACTCAGAAACTTTTCAGAACATCTGAAATGAATTAATTAATTTCATCCAAAAAATTCACATCCGGCTCAGGGGCCTCAACACAACAAGCCAAAACAACATGAGTTCATTAGTTTTTTAACATTGCCCGTTTTACCCAAATTAAAACAACCTAAAACCAAGGTCTGAAATTAACTAAATTTAAAACCCAAGTTAGATTTCAGACTGAACATATAGACATATATTGGCATGTAAACATCTAGCTTCAGTCATGTCTCGCACAAACTCCTAATATCTAAATTGTGTTCTAACACCAGATCTTTAACCAGCAATATCTTGGAAGACAATGACCTGGTGTTAATAAATCTAAAGCTAATGTACTTGATGAGTTTATGAGACTATCAGCTGGAGCTAAGAAACTAACAGGAGTCAAATATCTGAGTCTGGAAATAATGGACCTTTAGGTTTATGCCTCCAGACAGAAAATATTATTAACATCCATTACAAAGTGATGCTAATCAGCATATATACATTCAGTAATCTGAAAACTATCCACATTGTCCACACTCAGTCATGCAGCCGCTATCACAGGTCTGGTGGCAGTCATACTGAAGTGGTGACTGAGTGGGTTGTGTGTGCTGTTAGTGCTCCTAAACCATGTATGCTGGAGTGGATATGTATTAAACCCAAAAAGACTTTGTAAATCTCGCCACTGGACTATAGGATATGTTCTTTCTGCAAGTTGTAGACCTGCTGTTTTTTGGATCATGATGCCCACAGGGGGATGCAGTTGGAGGTCATATCCTGAACTACCTGCTGGAGAAGTCCAGGGTTGTCCATCAGAACCACGGTGAGAGAAACTTCCACATCTTCTACCAGCTTGTGGATGGGGGAGAGGAGAACCTGCTACAACGACTGGGCTTGGAAAGAGATTGCCAGCACTACGACTATCTAACGCAAGTATGTGTGCGAGCCTGTTCTAATCCACATCACAAGATGACAGTCTGTAACTATATTTGTTCTGTCTGACAGGGAGAGTGTGCCATTGTGTCTTCCATTAATGACAAAAATGACTGGAAGACGGTAAAAAATGCTTTGCAGATCATTGACATTGATGAGCCGAACACTAATGTAAGACTATTTCTGAAAAACACATCGCTCTTCCTGACTAGTTTAGCATCGCTTTACGGATTTTCATTCTGTGCAGAACTTGTTTGAGATTGTTGCAAGCGTTCTGCACTTAGGGAACGTTCAGTTTGATGCTGACAGTAAAGGCCATGCCACCTTGAAGAACAACGTAGAGTTGAACTGGGTCACAACTGTAAGGAAGTAGCAATAATAATTACTCACATAGCACGATGAAAAAACACAAGTCAAAGAAAATATTAATTATTATGTAATTTGCCCTGCAGCTGTTAGGAATAGATGGTCCAAGTCTCCAAGAAGGACTAACATACAGGAAGATTGAAGCCAGAACAGATCAGGTATATTAATATTACAATGGACGTAATGTTTACTCATGGTAAAGTTGGATTTTTATTCAAATGTTGGCTCTTATTTTGTCTCTCTAAAGGTCCTTACTCCATTCACGATTGATCATGCCATTTATGCCAGAGATGCCCTGGCCAAAGCCATCTATGGACAGACCTTCACCTGGCTGGTCAACAGGATCAATGAGTCAATAGAAAACAAGGTGAAGACTGTGCAGAAACAGTCAAATCCCTGCCAGCAAGGATTAATACACAGTACATTTGGCAGTGTTAAATGAACACTGCAATGAGTGCATACAGTCCCATTCAAAACAGTGTTCATTCAACTGTATCATAGTGTTATATCATAGTCTATCTACTTGATATAACACTATGATACAGTTGATTGAACAGTATTTTGAATGGGGCCATATGCACTTGTGACCGTGTTAACACTGTAACTGAATCAGAGTCTGTCTGGGTTTGCGATTGTCCTGGATCAATTCATTTCAATTCAATTTATTTATACAGAACCAAATCACAACATAAGCCATTTACTTCTGATTCCAGACTTTCAATGACTTCCTGGACTTGCCCATCAGAAATGTATCTGTATCTGGTGAGTGCGCTGAACTTGTAGAGACATTCACATACCTTGACAGTGATGTTCATGTCTCTTGGTCCTCAGCCTTTGAGTTCCAGGGATGCCTGGGAAGAGATTATGGAGTCGCTAGCGTGTTGACTACCCGTCACCGTGTGACGGTAAATGCCCTAAAATACCACCAGAAAATTAAAGAGGAAAATACTGTGTAATTTTAAAATGGTCAAAAACTGAGCAACTGGTTTATTAGCAGTGAAACTAACATGCCATTGGCCTATGTTTTCAGTGACATCTTTTTTTAATTTTAGCAGTGAAAGTACCATGCCATCTGTCTATTTTTTCAGAAAAAAAAATAGCCAAAGAAAAACAGTGTGCAACAGTAAATTTCTTTTCAGGATAGAGAAATCATAAAAACAAAAAAAAAATCTTACCTTGGATCATCAAGGTCTCAAGGCTGTGACTGTCCTGTCTCAATACAGAATGATCCTTGACTCTTTCCCTCCACCCCCTGTGTTATTTCTCCCTTCTCTTCTTGTTTTGAGGCCCAACAGTGAAAATAGTATCTGTTGTGTTGTCCTCATCCAATCCAAAATATACTTGTTTCTGGGGAATTCCTTTTGACAACCAAATGTAAACAAAACCACGTGACCTCAGAGCCTCACTTTCACCTCAATGTAACAAACAGGGGTTTTCCCAAAATGTATGCCATGCATTCTCCACAATTTGGGTTCAAACCTGCCAGAAAAAGGCTGATTGTGAGAAAAGTACAGGAAATTAAGTGCTATAACTTTGGCAAATGGTTAAGTAGGTATCATTTGTTCTGTCTGTCAACAATTATGAGGGAGCTGTAGCTAAAAGAGGGTCAAAATTGAGAAATTCTGTTGGGCTTGAAGCGTCTGACATTTTGTAATCTGGATATATTCATTTTCAATGGAGTTGTGTAAGCAAATTTTGAGTTGTCTGGAGTGTGTAATTGCTGAGAACACTGTGGCCTCACAAACCTTGAAAGGTTTATATATACAGATGAGGTCACTGGACAGAGGTTTTTACAATGCTGATACCTACCTCAGGAGAGAAAAGGTCCAAGTCTTTAGGGTCCTGGTGCTTCCTGTTGTACTGTATGATTGTGAGACTTGATTGCTGTCCAGTGACCTAAGGTGATGACTAGATGTCTTTGGTACTAGGTCTCTTCAGAGGATCCTTGGTTACCACTGGAATGACTTTGTGTCAAATGCAGGGGAGACTCGTGTGAAGTATCGCTTGCATTGTGAGGGAATATCAGCTATGACATTTTGACCATGTGGTGCACTTCTTTGGGAATGATCCAACACAGGTGCCTCAGTGTTGAGGACCCTAGCAGCTGAAGAAGGCCAAGGCAACACCCACATTTCACCTGGCAGAAAGATGGCTACTTTTGAGAAGTGTGGATGGACCAGTTCTCTGCCTGGATGGTTGCCATCCAGGACCCAAGACTGTTTCATAGTGTGATGGATACTGCGATGTTCAGCATCTGCGCATGCACCCAGATCTGACTCAACTGTATCATAGTGTTAAATCAATGCTATCATAGTCTACCAAGCTGATTTAACACTACGATAGAGTTGATTGAACACTATTTCCAATGGGACTATATGCACTCAATACAGTATTAATTTAACACTGTTGTGGAAACAGGGAGGCAGGTTAGGACTCAAATGCAACAGAGCCGTATGTAAAATAGATAAGATTTATTAAATATCTGTTCAAAATCCAGGTTTTGTTTAAGGCAGTGGAGGTAACGAGGAGGGCAGTGAGGAGGACGACACCGGAGGAGTCAGAGTTGATGAGGCAGGACCAGGTGAGCCAGTGGAGCTGTGCCAGCTGCAGCCTGCAAAGAAGATATATTTAAAAAAAAGCAGAATATTAACAAAAACAATACACAGGAGGCAGCTTGAGATAAATTCTCAGGAACTCTGAGACTAACATTACCACAGAAGCTTGTAGAATCACCTGACACTGGTGGTGTGTTCAGCCAGGCTTTAAATAGGAGCTCACTTAATGAGCTCCAGGTGTGTCTCAGCCACAGGTGTTCTGATGGGCGGCTCCACTTGCAAAAACCAAAGGGAGAGAGAGAACAGCCGGCACGGATCTGGACCGCAACCCCAGACCACAACAAACACTGCAAAATTTACTGTATTTGTACTGTACCTTTACCTTTTTTCCCTCTCAGGACTCCTCCAAAAAGACTGTAATCGGACTGCTGGACATATATGGGTTTGAGGTTTTCTATGTAAACAGGTAGGCTGCTGCTCCACACTTGTTACTTGATTGCCCCAAAAATGTGTTTTTACCAACAATATCGGAAGTTTTATTCAGTTGTTTTCTGAAAAACTGCAAATGTGTTTATTTTGATAACTGCTGCACATGGTCTTCTTGGGATGACCTTCATCTTTCAGTTTTGAGCAATTCTGCATAAACTACTGCAATGAGAAGCTGCAGCAGCTTTTTATCCAGTTGACACTCAAGGCTGAGCAGGAAGAATATGAAGCAGAAGACATTGAGGTAAACCGGTTAACCTGATGCAAGGGGAAACAAACAAAAAAAAAAAAGGGACATGGAAGCTGTGTTTATAGAGCATACATGAGATCTGTTTAATTGCTTCCCCACAGTGGGAGCCGGTGCAGTTCTTCAACAACAAGATTATCTGTGACTTAATCGAAGAGAGACACAGAGGAATCATATCACTTCTGGTATGTCTTGGAAATATTCTTTAAAACCATGACAGCAGCTCATGAAACACAGTGTTACTAAACTTTACTGCCGATTGTGCTGCAAGGACGAGGAGTGTCTCAGACCCGGAGATGCCACAGATCTCACCTTTTTGGAGCGACTGGAAGGCAAGATGGGGAACCACCCTCATTTTGTTACGTGAGTTTAAAAAAAACCAGTCTCCCGTGGTGATAATTCAAAGCTTCTCCTCTGCACTGATTATGAACGTTCTGCTCTCTGGTGGCGTGTGAGTGAGCCGGGAGTGATGACTGATTAGGATTCACCCCTAAAGCGTATCACTCCTCGTCCCTCTGTCTCTCTTCACCTCTTTGACTGCAGCCACAAACTGGCCGACAAAATGACACGTAAGACTCTGGAGAGGGGAGATTTCCGTCTCTTGCATTATGCTGGAGAGGTCACCTACTGCGTCGTGGGTAAAAGAAACCACAATCTCAACCTCTGTTACTTGACCCTAAACATGTACCCTTATTTATTTTTCAAACAACCTGAAGCCTCTTAATTGCTGTTTCTTTGACATTGTAGGCTTCTTGGACAAAAATAATGACCTGTTATACAGAAATATTAAAGATGTAAGTCTAAAAATTCACACTTTATATAATGCAACACATGTAATCGCATTGCTGTTCTTTAATATTTATTGATAATTGCATAACACAAGCTGGGAAATCGGGCAAGCTTATTATTTAAGCATCATCTTTACGGCCCATGTGCTGGTGTTAATGTGTGTCTGTTATCACTCACAGCTGATGTGTCATTCTAAAAACGCAATCGTTAGAGAGTGTTTCTCCACCATGGATCCAGAGAGCAGACGAAGACCAGAGACAGTGAGTTTGACCTCTCCGTGTCACGAACAAATCACATGTCCCTATACTATCAGAATAAATCAATAAATACAAGAAATCAAGCTTTCAAAATTGCTCCTGTTTAAACATCTTTGAATCAATTAGGAAGCTGTTGCACCTCACGCTCATACTATTGTGTTTGACCTACTTTTTTGCAACATTAAAGGTCACAATGAAGCACATTATTATGACGTTTTCTGTCCTAATTAAGCTACACTTAATTATCATGATGAAGAGTCTCCAGCCGAACTACAATGCTATTAAAATTCATGGTCAAACTGTTGTTGCTGACCAAGATTTTTCTAGAACAAAAACAACAGAGAATGGATTTATTTCTCTGTGTTTTGGGGAAAAATGCACTTTTCAAACCACTCATCTTCAAACAAGCTGAGATAATAGTCAGGCTCATTTTGTGTTTTTGCTCAAATTTTATGGAGATTAGCAAAGCAGCACATTGTTGGAAAGCTTATAACACCAGAAATCTTAAAACCAAATGTTTACATTTGCACGGATGCCCAAATGGTGGCCATTTTGAAAATCCAAAATGGCCACCACAAAATAAGAATATCTAGATATCTGTGGAACTAATTGACATAGATAATTCATTTAAAGTGCTGTTTTCAGACCCCAGGAATCCACCAATGGCATTTTAAAATCTCTATTCCTGGTATATCATTTATTTTGAAGGTGAAGTTGTGTTTTATTGAAATACTAACACAAGTAGATGTAGTAGATAATTAACTTGGTGCTGGTATATAGTCTGTTATATATGGTAGTTGTTTTTAATTTACAGTACAGAAGATATAGAAACAAGCGTTTTCTGATATATGATCTATTTTCAGCCAATTTTCAACAGCAAAAATATTGGTAAAGTGTGTTGAAATTTGTTTCAGCATTTCCAGTCATATACTAACACAACTAGTGCAAGTATAATTTAGTGGTGGAGGTTTATGTGGTGATGGTTCTTTCTTTTTTAGTGCCTTTTGATATTCCTTTTGCATTCCTTGGGTCCCAAAAACATAGGGTTACTACACTGAATGGAGTTTCTATGTTAAAAAGAGGCTGAGGTATTAAGAAATTTTCATTTCACAGCGACCATTTTGGATTTAAAAAATGGCCGCTGTACAAATGTAAACATTGGTTTTTATGTTCCTCATGTTATAAACCCTTCAAAACCCATTTGTTTTGCCAGCAGCCAAACCAGTGGGTCCTGCCTTAGCTTAATTGCTGAAGCTACGCAGGTGTGGGCTTGGTTAGTACTTGGATGAGAGACCTCCTGGGAACACTGAGTTGCTGCTGGTGTGGTTGGTGGCCAGTAGGTGGCACTCTTCCCTCTGGCCAATCCAACAATCCTGCCCCAGTGACGGGGACACTGTGCTGTAGGAGGTGCCGTCCTTCGGATGAGACCTAAAACCGAGGTCCCCATGGCACTTATCGCAAAGAGTAGGGGGTTCCCCGGTATCCTGGCTAATCTGTACAACCTGACTCATTCATTCTGGCCCCTTATCATCCCCCAGTATAGTTGGCTGATTCATTCATACCTCACTCCACCCCAAGCTGGTGTGTGGTGAGTGTTCTGGCGCAGATTGGCTGCTGTGCATCACCCAGGTGGGTGCTACACACTGGTGGTGGTTAGTGAGGCCCTCCTCCCTCTCACTGTAATGTGAAGCGACCTTGGATATTGAGAAAGGCGCTATATAAATGTAACTTCATTCATTCATTAATCTCCATAAACTTTGAACAAAAGCTCTTTTATTGACAGAGTGAGCCTGACTATAAATTAGGATTCTACTGAGTGAAAAAAAAACAAACTCTTTGGCTAATCTAGGATGCTATTAATGCTCAAGGTCAAATTTTTGATTATCACCAAGTGTTTGCTGGGATAAAGGTCATAAGGAGTGCTCTTACCACCCTTACCTTCTGAAAAGAAAAAGTTATATTATGGTTCTCAGTTAGTAATATTTAAGGATATAATTGAAGCTCAGGGTCATGCTGCTGTTTTTGAGATACTTTTTGTGACATTAAAGGTGACAGAGAAGCACATTACTGCAATATGATTTAAAAAAAATAATGCTGAAGAATCTTTGGTTCAATTAGGATGCTGTCGATGCTCAAAGTCACTATTCTTGCATAGGTTTTTCCTTCATCACTCTCCTGAAAAACAAACCAAGTTGTATGTTTCAGTTCTTAATGTTTAAGGGCACAGATAGTGCTCAAGGTCATGCTGCTATTTTTGACCTATTTTTTTGCTACATTATATGTCACAAAAAACACATTACTACAACTTTTGAAAACAAATAAATGGACTGCATTTCCATCTAGCAGATGCTCAAAGCACTTTACAATGATACCTCACATTTGCTTCCTCAACCAAGACCAGTACCCATTTTTACAGCTGGGTGGACTGAGACAACATGGATTAAGTGTCTTGCCCAAGGACACAGACAGGTAGCAGGAGCGAGATTCGTACCCAGGTCTACATATTGGCAGGCCAGCTCCTTATCCACTGAGCTATCTGCTCTACATCAAGCAATGTGTTTAAAATACATCATGTTGACTTTTGCTTTGGCCAAATGGATAGTTTACCAGTCAGAACCACCACAAAAATAAATAAAAATCCGACACACTGTCATGGTTCACGTCACTGATGTCTGCCCCCTACTAGTGTCCTGTGGTTTGTTCCCAGTTTTGGGTGTATTTTATAAGTGATTCCAGCCTTGATTAATTTATAGTGTTCTCTGTTCTTGTATTTATTTCTAAATGCCTATTTAGTTCTGGTTTCTCAGTGTCTATTTAGTCTTTATTTAGTTCTGGTTTCTCAGTGTCTATTTAGTCTTTATTTAGTTCTGGTTATATTCCTGTTTGCCCTCACACCTGTTTTGCATCGTCAGTCGTCACCTATCTTTTGTGTTCCTAGTTGCTGAAATGTCAGTTGTTTTTCCTTCGTGTTTCCTCGTGGTTTATATCCTTCAAGTTTGATTTGCAGTGGCAGACGTACGCTGCCTCTCCATGACTCCTGAGTTTAGCCTGCTGATTTTTGGACTTTTGCCTTGGACTTTTGATCTCTGTATTTGACCTTTTGCTATTCATCGTTTAGTCTGTCTGCCTGTTCCCTCATGGACATCTCTGCCATTTGACAGATCCCCTGTGTATGACCTTGGACTGAAATTGGCTTCGATTAAAGAACTTTGTTTGATTATATCCTGCCTGTTCTCTGCGTTGGGGGTCACATCTGAAATCAAACTATTACACACCCCTTTTCAACCTGGCCACGTTTAAACATCATTGGATTAATTAAAATGCTATTCAAGCTCAAAGTGACACTTTTATGTTTGACCTAGGTTTTGGTAGGTCAAAGGTCATAAAGAACAACATTTCTTTATATTGTTCTGGGGAGAAAAAATAGACTAAACATTTCAAGTGTCTCATGTTTAAGCATCTTTGGATAAATTAGGTCACCATTGAATCTGAAGGCCATGCTGCTGTGTTTGGTCTATTTCTTGGTATTTCAAAGTCACAGGGAAATAACTTATATTTAAGCATCTTTGGCTACACTTGGCCCTTAATGCAGATCAAGGTCACACTGCTTTTACGTCAAAGATCACAGGAAATGACTTTCTGTATCGAGACTCTTAAATCAAGCTACACTTTTGAAATCACTTATGTTTAAACAACTTTGGGAAAAAAATGGGTTATGATTGAAACCCAAAGGTATACTTTTTTTTGATGACTTTTTTTGGTGGTCTGCATGTTTTTTTTTTTTTGTTTTTTTTTTTAAATTTCTCTTACATTATGGTGATAGTATTATTTATTTATTTATTTTCCTTCAGAGGGAGGCTGATTGTCTCATCGTTAAGCCATATGTCTTTGACACGTGAACTGTTGGGATTATGACCCTTGTGTCGTGTCTGTAGGTGGCGACCCAGTTTAAGAGCAGCCTGCTGAAACTGACAGAGATCCTCATGGCTAAGGAGGCCTGGTACATACGCTGTCTAAAAAGCAACGAGTCCAAGCAGCCAGGTAGCTAAGTTAACAAAAGGTACATGCTGACATTTTGCAAATAGAGTGTAAATGTTTAAATGTAACTAAATGATCCTCCGCTGTCGTATACGCCATATGCATCCAGGGCAGTTTGATGAAGCCCTGATCAGGCACCAGGTGAAGTACTTGGGCCTGATGGAACACCTCAGAGTCAGACGGGCTGGATTTGCTTATCGACGCAAATATGAAGTATTCCTAAAGAGGTATGATGAATGTTAAACCATGTCTTTCTATTGAACCTCATGTTGTATTGTTAAATAAAACAATTGAGTGAATTCTTTCTTTTTTTAACGTCCTGAGTGGGATTTTTGGGCGTATCTTACAGATATAAACCGCTGTGTCCGGCCACATGGCCACATTGGAGAGGAATGCCTGCCGATGGAGTGGAGGTGCTCGTACAACATCTGGGGTATTTGCCAGATGAGTATAAAATGGGACGGTGAGGCGGTTCTTCCTCAAATGTTGTTTCAACTGAGCCAATTTAAACCAGTTATAATCAAAATCATTTTCATTTTTTGCACTGTGCTAGAACCAAAATATTCATTCGACATCCGAGAACACTTTTCGCTACAGAGGATGCTTATGAGAAATGTAAACATGAACTGGGTGAGTGTAAGTCAGCCGGTTTTCAGTCGTTACTGTGTAAGTCACGCAGTGATTTGATGATTTGATGTGAAATTGCAGCAACACGGCTCCAGGCCAAATACAAAGGATACAGAGCAAAGGGAGAATTCAGAAAGCAGAAAGAAGCTGGTAACTATGACATCGTGCTAGGACACACATTGGGATGTACTGAGCTCGTCTTTGAAACTTTTCATGATCTTTTTTTGTTCTCAGCCACTAAGATTGAAACATGTTGGAGAGGAGCGCAGGCTAGAAAGGAACGAGAGAAGAGAGCCTGGGCTGTCAAAATCATCAAGAAGTAAGAAAGAAGATGAAACTGCTGTACTTCAATGTCAAAATTTTGTTACTGGAAGCCATTGTTACATTTTTATATGGCACCTCTGAAGTCCTCAAAGTTGTTTTTTTTTAATTTATCTTGTATGCACAGGTAATTTTCTTGCAGGAACACATAATCATCTTATTCACACAAGTTAATATGTTGAAGGAACAAGTAATTATCTTGTATGCACAAGATAATCAGGTTGTAGACATAATTATATAGTTATATTGTGCCCACAAGACAGTTATCCTATGATCTTGTGGGAACAATTTATTGTCTTGTCGAAACAAAATATTAACACATGTGAACAAGATAATTACTCGTTCCTTCAAAATATTAACTCGTGTGAACAAGATAACACACAAGTTAATATTTTGAGGGAACAAGTAATAATATTGTGCCCACAAGAAAGTTATCCTATGATCTTGTGGGAACAAATTATAATTTTGTGTGCACAAAATAATAAACTCTCTGCACAAGATAATAACATGGACACACAAGATTTAAAAATCTTTTTGGGACATTGGAGGTTTTGCGTTTTCATTTTTGTTTTTTTGTTTTTCCAACCTGTTTCAGATTTATTAAAGGATACATGACCAGAGGAGAAGCAAAAACCACAGATAACTCAGAGTATCTTGCCTTTGTGAGACAAAATTACCTGAACAGGCTTAAAAACAATCTGCCAAAAACAGTTTTGGACAAAACTACGTGGCTCTCGGCGCCATCTGTGTTAACAGAGGTACAAACATTTACAAAACTTGTTAAAAAGCAGTTGGAAAAAAATAATATCACAGTATGTCAGCTGACTTCATGTGTGTTTTCGTTCTTCCACAGACATCAGAAATCCTGCGGAAACTTCACATGCGTCTTATGGTGCGAAAGTATGTGAGAGAAATTACCCCTCAGAAAAAAGCACAGGTAGTAAAGACTTAAAAAGCTTCAAATAAAAATCGATCATCGTGCTGTTTTTGCTCTGATCACTGTTATATTTTTCATCCGCACAGTTTCAGATGAAGCTCATCACCAGCTCCATCTTCAAGGGCAAAAAGGACAGTTACCCGCAGAGTGTTGCCCAGCCTTTTATGGACATGAGAATCAGTGAGAGTAACACGTGTACAACACACACATTTTCTTTTC
>OMMV01175455.1:0-13194 GCA_900302635.1 Chatrabus melanurus | reverse complement strand
ACACAAACGTCCTGAGTCCTACAGTTCCACAAACACCCCAATCCTTTGTGCCTTTTACTTCAAAATGCTACAAAAGCAGTGAACAGTAATCCCAGCAAACAAAATAATGTCCCCTTGACGTTAACCTAAAGGTCCTCTCCGAACGTTCCTGAGGCATCAATGTGTAGGGTTCCCTTTCCGCCCGGGGGACGTTATTTGGGACATCCTAAGAACATTGTGAAGACTTTGGGGAACGTTTTCTAGACGTCATGGGAAAGTTATTGCGGGAAATTCTAAGAAAGTACCGGGGACGTTGGGGTAGCATCAGGGGGAATGTTTTACACGTCCCTTATATTAGCCTACCACCACTATTATCATTGCAATAATTGAAAGTAGTGAAGTGATTAGCGTCACTGCCCATGAAGTATGGTGATCAAGGTTCAATTCCTGCTAGAGGGAGGTAGGATTGCACACATGCTCTAATTTTTGAGTTACCTTTACTACTTTTAATTAGTATAGCAGACTCTTCTATTCAAAGCAACATTGTTAGTATGGAGCTGGATGCTAACCGGGGTCGCAAGATTGGTGGACATTATCACTAACCACTACACCATCACCACCACATGGATGTGGAACGTTATCCGGAGGACCAAATGGGAACGTTCCAGGAGGGTCCGATTTATGTCTCATTCAGAACGTCGCACAAGGACCAATCGAGAACTTGCTGCAGACGTCAATAATGTCCCGGTAACGTCTGGCAGAGGACGTTGTGGTGGGGACCAATTGGGGGCATTACGAATGTCCGATAATCGTCCAGGGGACGTCCCCTGTTTGCAGGGGTAGCACTGCTGATATTCACACTTGGGCTCAATGAGTACTCACAGAGCCAGGATGGAGTTGCTGGTTGACTTCTTGGGTGTGAAGGCCGTCGCTGAGCAGTAACTAACTGGGAATGAATCCTGTTAAGAATAATCCTTACAAGCACCTTTGCTGACACAGAGAGCAGTATAATACCCCTGTTGTTGTTGTTGCAATTCAGGCAATCACTTTTTCCATTTCAGAGAGGGACAACAAGTCCCTTCTTCCAGTCTTTTGGGATAATACCCGTCTCCCAGATAGAAACAAAGAACGTTTGCAAAGTCTGGAGAACAGCATCTCCCCGAGGTGTTCAGCTCCAATGCCACACACAGCTCCCTAGAGCTTTCCCCACCCTCAGCAGTTTCACCACCTTTGCAATCTCACAGTGTGTAATCTAAAACAAAAGTAATCACATTACATTATTTTAATTTTGAAATATTCATTTAATTTTGTTACTATTTTTAGCAGCTTATTAGCGCTATTATTGTAACACATTTTTAAAGTAGGTACTGTGACAGAGTAATAACTTTATGTTCTGTCCTTTTGTTTTGAGTTTCAGTACAGGTTTGTAACAATAACAGGTCAAGGGAGTGAAAAAGAAAACAGAAGTTAGGAGGAGAGCAGAGCAGAAAGAAGTAAAAACCTTTATGTCTGCCCTCAAGTCTTCTGTGCTGCAAGCAGCCACGGACACAGAAGGTTTATTCTATTGCAGCGTCATAAGAGAGTTTCAGCAAAATGGCAAAAGGCAGTGAGGCCAAAAATATATATAAAGATGTTTCTTTGTCTAGTTCCGCGTCTTACAAAACAAACAACTGTGGCCTTTAAACTGATTCTAAGGTTAAAGAATAGAAAGAAAGAACCGTAACTAATCACAGGAAAAGCTTCTTCAAAAAGAAATAAAGCAGCAATCAGTGGAGGAGCTTTGATGTCATAAAATGTGATAAGTACGTACTCAGGGGTATTAGTATCTATAGTAACAGTATGGGTGACCATGATGAAGACAGAAAGAAAGCAATGATGATAAATGTGAAAAGCCGCCAGGACAGGGAAAGGCGAAGGCAAACAAAGGATTAGAGGATCTATAATCAGCTAATTACAACCTGCTGGTCATTTCCAAATTTAGAGTTGGCAGCGATGTGAAAGCATCCTTCAATCAGACATGATAGTGCTGCTTTATGTTTAAACAGAAAGCTTCGCCATCACTTTTATATTATCCTATTAATGCCTATAAACAGGATTGGATTGGATATCAGCAATTATCTTCTTCCCTTCAGAAGAAACTGCTGCCTTTTTTTTCTCTTACATAACCTGAAAATCCACATGTTCTCATCAAAAAGTGCAAGGATCTGAGTCTCTATTGAGACTCTGAAGGTGTGATTTACTTTGTCACCATATTTATTATGGTTAGGAAATATGTGAGTAACACTCATGACACTTTACATAGTTGGACTACCAACAGGTAGACCTGGGTTCGATTCCCGGTCACACTACCTGTATCCTTGGACAAGACACTTCCCCTGCATTCTCCCAGTCCACCCAGCTATAAACAGGTACCTTCCTTTGCTGGGGAAACACCCTGCAATGGACTGGTGTCCCGTCTTGGGGGAGACGTACAGCTAATGAGTAATTAACACAGGTCTTGATGAATATAAAAATATGAACAGTTGTTGGTTTCCAAAATTGGTCAACAGAACCAATAGGTATTTCCAGACAGTAAATAGTTATTACCAACCAGGTCCAGTCAACCAAAAGCCAGAACAACAACGGCAGCTTTGGCTGCTTCATATTGCCTGAAAATGTCATGTTTCACATTCTTGTGTTAGTTTCCTGATCTCTGGGTTACTACCTCTTTTAGTACGATTTCCTACATGTTATATTTCTACTGTTTATCTTGTGGTTCATACTCATACTGTAATCTCCTCCACGTTGTTAGTCTCCTAATGATATCTCCTCTGTGTAGTTTATTCTCCTCATGCTTTTATTTTGACGGTTCTGCTCCTAGTGCATGTTGTTGGTTTTACTTCCTGGGCACTCAAGTTTCTGGACTCACATGCATACTTACTTCCCGATTAATTGAATTATACACTATTTAACCATCACAATTCCTACACTCCAGTGGCAGATTGTCTCGTGTGAAAACCATCTTTCTAACATTCTATCTCCAGTGTTTTGATTTCCAGTTACTGACCTCTGTTACCTTCCTGTTTCTTCCGAGTACAATCTGCCATCTATTGGACCTCCTGCATTGTTTATTTGATTCCTGATTACTGACTTATTGCTAATGAAATTGGAATCTCCTTTTGTCGCTGCACTCATGGACACTGTTGCCTTTCAAATATATTAATACAGACTCTCACCTGTATTGCCATTGGTCGTTGCTACCCAGATGCCATTAAGTACGGACTAAAACTGCTAACTATTGTTTTCTGCTAACTTCCACATTATGGAACCACCTTGGGTCCTGGATGGCAACCACCTGAGCAAACAGCAAGTCCATTTCCACCTCCCAAAAATTGCTGATAATGAAAGAGAGCATTTACATGCAGTGCAGTTTATCGCAGTCATAGAAATTTTACCATCACATGAATTTTAACACACACACAAATAGTGTGTGTCGAATAAGCTTGGGTTGGGCTGTGTTTGTGAAAATCAACTTGTTGTATGGCTAACTAAGAGAATTTGCAAAGAGCTCAAGAGCAAATATTTAATACCTGCTGGATTAGGCCAGATTAAAACACTCCACAAACAGGGCAGGGGTAGTGGCTTAGCGGTTAGTGCGACCGCTTTCAATGCGGAAGATTCCCCGGTTTGAACCCCACCCCTGCCCATTCTCCATGTAATGTGGAGTTGCGTCAGGAAGGGCATCCGGCACAAGTAAAACATGTGGCGACCCCGAGTTGAAATTGGGAGAAGCTGAAAGTAGATTATTATAAAACACTCTACAAACAACAAATTTACCATAAATGTGACAGCAAGGGTTATCTCTTATTGTCTTCCTTTTGTGTGGTCTGTTCACTGAGATAAAAGTCTGATTCCATTGAGTCTTTTAAAACCAGACTTAAGACACATCTGTTCTCTCAAACTCATAATTAGCTGTAGAGCATCACTGGCTTGTGCCTCATTTTTATTAGTCACATCACCCACGAGAAAGGATTTAGTCTCATTAAACTGTAATTTTGGGTCATGTTAGCTCAGTATGGGATTCTACTAATGAGGATGCTAAATGGATATTTCATCGCCTTCCACACTATTAACTCTGTTCTGTTTTTCTGTCCAAGCTGTTGCCTGGTGAACTGATTCTTCAAGCTGCCTTTGCCGACTCTGATCTACTTCATGGCTGAGTCAACTCTGCCTAAGTAGAAGAAGGACTATACACACCCAGAGGTCTGTATTGTCCCCTTCAGTAGTGTGAAGGGTATGAGATTCTATGAAACCCCCCCCCACGGACAGGATGCCAGTCCATTGTAGGTTACTTACCCAGCCAAGACTGGCACCCACTTACAGCTGGGTGGACTGGGACAATGCAGATGAAGCATCTTGTCCAAGGGCACAGACCAGTAGTGTAAAGCACAGACCTGGACTCAAACACCAGTCTAAAGGTTTGTAGTGCAACTCCAATACACAGAGCCACCTGCTCTGCAATCCTGCCGAACATCAACTCCAAATAACAACATCATACAATTCAATTTATTTATATAGCGCCAAATCATAACATAGTCGCCCCAAGGTGTTTCACAAGGGTAAGGTCTAACCATACCTACCCCCTAAGCAAGCACAATGGCAACAGTGGTAAGGAAAAAGTCCCTGGATGTTTTAGGAAGAAACCTCAAGCAGACCAGACTCAGAGGAATGACCATCGGTTATGGCCATACTAACAATGACAACAAATTAATAAGACAATGCACAACAGTAAAATTGTCAAACATGCACAGACAGGAGTAGTCAATGCCTACACACAGACTATCTAGAAATTATTTAGAAGTGAAGAAGGCACTTGGATGGGTGTAAGATGTCTTGGGGACCAATAGGAGGTCCGGTTTGTGTGTGGTGAACTTCTGGATATAGCCTGTCTGAATGACTGAGAGTCACAGACTCTACGCACTCTGTTCCTCTGTGTCTCTAATCTACACCTCGTTGTTGTGTATTAAATTATGTTATTCCACCATTGGGCACAATGAACTATATTTGGTTGTCTCGGTTGCAACTTTCCTGTTATAACCTAACTCATGTAACTAGCAATCTTCTTTTTGTGCCTTCCATTCTGTGTTGGTAGAATGGCCATAACAGATGGCAACCTCACTGCATCTGATCTCTTGAGGTTTCTTCCTGTAAAATACCAAAATACATAAGGGAGTTTTTCCTTGCAACTTTTGCCAATATGTTTGCTCATGGGGTGGGTAAGGTCTAAACTTTTCTTTATATCACACTTTGAGGTGGCTTATGATATGATTTGGTGCCATTTAATAAACTTAACTGAAATGAATTACAAAGCAAGATGATGCAGGTTTCTTGATGGAAGAATTTAATATCATCCCACAGAAATGTCCAGTGACATGTTCCTATTGGATGAACTGTCTGCTCGTTTATCACTATTACTTTCTTCAGAATACGCTGTTACATGTACTGTGTGCTTGTTTACATTTACTCCTGCCTCGTTTCACCTTTATAATGGTAACCATGTGATAAAAGTGAAAAACATTCTGTGACACTAAAGTCTGACAATAGTCTGCTGAGATCACTGTACACTATAAACCCAAGGAGCTTCAAGTGCAATCATTTCAGTCATCTAATAAAAACTTAATTTGTCTTTAATGAGTGTTTCACAGATGTCATTACCAATCAACCGCAGCACCACTGGAATGACTTTGTGTCAAATGAATGGTTACTCGAGGAGACTAAGACAAGGAGTATCACTTATATTGTGGGTCAGCTAAAACATTTTGGCCATGTGGCGCGTTTCTCAGAGCATGATCCAGCACACAGGTGCCTTATGAGCACAGCGGATGCAGAAGGCCAAGGGGATGGCGGATAGATGACTTCTTTTGAGAGGTGGGGATGAATCGATTGGTCTGCCTGGGTGATTGCTATCCAGGACCTAAAGCAGTTCAGTGGTGTTTTGGATGCGGCAACGCATGGCACCAGTGCATGCTCCCAGACCTGACTTGACACGTGACCTTATTACCAACCAAGACTCCATGACAGCAGCAGACTTTCCACCTCAGGTTAAAATTTGTCATATTGCACATGTAGAGCACGCGCGTATGTCTAGTGATTTGGTTAAACCTGTATCTCTGAGGCTTCCTGTGAGGCAAAGATGGAAAAATACTGCAAATCTCCCCATTGTGAGATGATGACAATGGAAAGATTCTGACGGTTCTTCCCTGAATTGATTTATGTCATTCCTCCGCAAATGAATGGTGCATCTCACCATTGTCTTCTCACTCTTTTTGGTACATTGTTTTATCGCTCATCCATGTTCTTGGGACTGTCACTAAAAATACATTTCTTGAAATAAGATTAGATTTAAAATAACTGTTTTAGCACTCGCATTTTGACAAACAATGCTCAATTGCCTCAGAATTACTTTGGCAGGAATGACGGACACAAAGAGGTAGAAACAGGCCCGTGTGCTGGACTATGACTAGACTCTTTCATGATTCCTATCAAAATCTCCCCTCTGTGCTTCTCTCTGTCTGTCAGACAACAGCAGGCTGGTCAAAGGTCCCTTTACTCCTTTTAAGCCCCACCTGATTTTCTCCTCTTCTTCTCATTCTCCTCTACCACTCCTCACTTTTTTCTTCCCATCTGGTTAAGTTGCAGTAACTGAGGAACAGCGGGGAACAGTGTGAAAACATGAAATAGAACACGTGTGAAATAGAGGAAAGAAAAAACACAGCATTTGGGCTCAAAGAAAAACCGCACATACACTGACAGATTGTGATGGTGCCAAGTCTGTTCTTTGTTGAAGAATATGGTTTCTCCTCTACCTCTCTGCCGCTTTTCATTCTCCTTCACCCTCTGTCTGTCTTTGTGGCTAAGTAATGAGAGTCAGGCTTTGTTTGGCAGCAATCGCTTTCTTAAACACTCTGCTCACTAAAACAAACTGCCACGGCAAAGCATATGGCCTGTCAGTCACTTCTATAATGTATGTGGGTGGTTTTTGGAGTTCTATACATATGGAGACCAAATGTTCATAGTAGAATAGAAAAAAAACTGGGAAAATGAAGCTCAAAATGCAGATCCTCTAACAGTATAGCTGTCAAGACAGATTTGTTGCTGGGATAAATGTTCAGGTTACAGAACATTTTGACAATGTTTACCCTTATATCCTTTATTATTTATTATCCCCTTATTACCTTATCTATTAGTAATGGTTATGATACACCTTAGTAATATGGCATTTTTTGGAATCTATGTGACTTTAGCCACCTTGGTTATGGCCCATTCACACTCTGACGATTGGCCTGGTGTTTGCCGACGGAGAGTGAAAAGTTGATTGACGTCGACCAGCGTGAGGTCCGCCAGACTCCGTGAGGGCTGGGTCGACATTGGTCGAGCGGTGCTGTGTTCGTCGTGGTCACAGAAAAATTTTCAACATGCTTAAAATCTTTGACATTCATGCTGGAACACCAGCGGGAGTTGGGCTCCGCTGCCACAGCGTCACCTCCTCTAGTGCTCCGTTCGCCTCGGCCAGCCTCCGCTGGCCAACGTCGGAGGTCATTCGGTTCCTGGAGCCCGGAGAGAGTGGACGGCCCGGAGAAGCTGCGACAGGAGTATGAGTTGAGGTGGGTGACGAGGCTGCAGAGTTGCGTCGAGTTTGTATGGGCTGCATCTCGGGCATCTCAGGCGTGGGTCGGTGTTCGGCTCTGCTGGGCTGCGCTGCTGCTCCGTGGAGTGTGCTGGCGGTGCGCCTACCCTTTGACGGCGAAAGTTGAACTGTGTCATGGTGGATCAGTGGACCGTCGCTGAGCGTTGCGCCCCGCCGGTGCGGCGTCGACCTCCACTGAGCTACATTGACCTGTGTTGAAGACAGGAAATTTGGACCCCTGGAGCGAGCCTTCTCCGGCGTTTCACAGAGATTTTTGAGAATCTGCTACGTCGGTCAACATCAACTATGTCACGTCATAGTGTGAATGGGCCCTTAGATCCATTATCCTGTGACGTATTCTATTCTCATATAACAGATGCCCTGGTCGACCACATCTAGTTTTCTGAGCTCTAATTGGGAGCATATGACAGCTTTGCCAATTATTGGAGGAAAAGTTCATTTCAATCAATCAACATGACTTCCCTTTACATCCGTGACTCAACAGCATTTGTGCTGTAACAATCCACTATACTTCTACATTTCACCTGGAAACCTGTTGGTTTACAAAGCAGAGGTTTGTGCAGGACAACAAGGGGGCTTGAAAGAAGAACAAGAAACGAGCAGTACAGACATAAGCAAGAGAGCCTCTGAATAATGAGCAGGTTAGGTTCCACTTTGTTGTTAGAAAATGAGAGTTAACCCAATGTTCAATTTCATTCAAAGCAACCACATCTGGGTTAGATCACAATCTTTTGTCACAGGTTATGGTCTATGTAAGTGGTCACCAATCCATCGATTATGATCAACAATTAGATCTTCATCATGTTTGATGTCGACTGTGAAAGATGATATATGTGAAATCCCATAATTACCCAGCGACCATCATTCCTTGTATACATGAAGCAAAAGCACATGCTTCAGCATATCCTACATTTGAGTTGTTCAATGCAGTGTGGCAGCTATTGTGCATTACCCACAGTGGCAGTTTAAAAGATAGGTGTTATAATCACGAGTACAGTACTAAGAAGATATTACTGAGGTGAAACAATAACAAAACGACAATGGCAGAACATTTTGAAAATAAACTGAGTTTGTCAGCAATGCAGCTCTACAGTAACACATATGCCAGAAGAACTGGAATGAGATCCAACAGCACAAAGAGGAGATTTTTCTGTTGGTCACAGATGATACAGCTTTAATTTCCTTATGGTAGATAAACCATATTTATGTACGATTTATGTACACAGGAAAAAATGTGCTGGTGGTGTAGTGAAAAGTTGTACATATTGCACTATGAGTTAAATATTGTGTAACGCATCGGCAGATTCTTTTGTCCTTTTCTTTTTTTTTGTGTAGCAAACAACACTATAATGAATTTGTAGCTTGTAATGCATATGTTTGTCTCAACTCCAAATCCCCATTCTCACCTTCGCAGATATGCATCCCGGAAGGTCATGGTTTGAGACCTTGTCCTTATCTTTGAAAAACGATTGTCAGTGGTGAACCGGGATATTCCGTCATTGTGCCGTGGTCATGTTTCAGCCATGGCTTAATTTTCAATATGTTTGAAAATTTCTTTTTTTAGGTCAAAACTTTTGACATATTTTGGTAATCACTTGCATTTCCATTGAGCCCATAGCATTGTTATACATGCAATAACACCATGTTACCGGCCTATTAGCATAATTAGCACCATGTTTATGCTAAAATTATACTGTGGGAGTGATACAGTGTCTATAATTATGCTACTGTTGTTTTTGCACACATCACATGGTACAAGCCCAGTGTGTTATGTCTCCATACTGCACACCAGCGTTACGTCATCAGACCGTGCACTAGATCACATTTGTGAGCAACCGTGATCTTCACACACTGGTTTGTCACAGTTATAGCCCGTGTACTTCCAGGATGCATATACTTTCTTTGGCAGATTTTGCATGAAGTACCATTTATGGATGCATTATTCTGATAAGGGTGCAGTAATTTTTCAAAGTAATTAATTTTAAAATTAATTGTGATTGTGTATTGCCTCAAGTGGAGGAGTTCAATATCGTGGGGTCTTGTTCACGAGTGGGGGTAAGATGGAGTGTGAGATCAACAGACGGATTGGGGCTGCATCTGAGGTCCTGGAGACGCTGTACTGGACTGTTGTGGTGAAGAAAGAGCTGAGTCGGAAGGGGAGGCTCTCCATTTACCAGTCGACGCTCCTATCCTCACCTATGATTGTGAGCTTTGGGTAATGACGAAAGAACACGGTCGCGGATACAACCGGCAGAAATGGGGTTCCTCTGTCGGGTGTCTGGGCTTACACTCAGGGACAGGGTGAGAACCTCGACTATCTGGGAGGGACTCGGAGTAGAGCCGCTGCTTCTTCATATCGAAAGGAGCCAGTTGAGGTGGTTCGGGCATCTGATGAGGATGCCCCGTGGTCGTTGCCCTAGGGAGGTCTTCCAGGCACGTCCAACTGGGAGGAGGCCCCGGGGAAGACCCAGGACATGCTGGAGGGATTATATTTCTCAGCTGGCTTGGGAACACCTCAAGATCCCCCAGGAAGAGTTACAAGTCTTGGCCAAGGATAGGAAGTGTGGGCTGAGCTGCTTGGTCTGCTGCCACCATGTCCCGGACCCAGATAAGTGGCAGAAAATGATGATGATGATGATGATAATTATGATTGGGGAGGCAGAGATAAGGCCTTACTGGTGGAGGCATGCAGTATGACAAGTGCTTTTGTAACATTAAAAATGCACCAAACCATCAAGTCCAATTAAGCACCAGTTTAAAACTTGTGCCAAATCCCAATGTAACGTCATCAAGTTTAATGTGCCATTCTGTAGTATTTTGTGTCCATTTTGCAGAATTCTTTGCGTTATACTGGCATATGCAAAGCCAAAAAAACTTAACTGAACTATGAGTACATTTGCACATTTCATACATACAAAGACATTATTAGAAAAGGTGCTGCCACAAGTAGATAATATATTTACACACAGGTACACAACTGAACAAGCACTACTTTGTGTGCAAGTGTTTGGCTGGACAGACTCCACCTAGTGTCCTTGAATGAACAGATGACTGCAATTTATAGCAGTTCACAGTGCAGTCTACATGTTGTGGGAAAAACTATGTGGCTTCGGGACAATCGAGTTAATTTGTGTGGGAGTAGAGCAATGGGAATTAAAAATGTTACTACAACAATGGAAGCCACTGTCGGCTGAGTTATAGCAGAGCACAGACAGACATACAGCAACAAAGACCGTGAACAGGACTGGAACAGTGCTTGAAGCAGTAGTTTTAGTGGTAGAAGTACAAATAAAAGTGGCAATAACAGTACACGCACAAATCTCTTTCGTTAAGTAGAGGTTTGATGTTATCCTCAAAAGCAAACCAGATTAATTAAAAGCAAAGCTCTGCAATCTCATACTCCCTGGATGTAAGACACCCGAGAGTAAGACATAGACCAACATATGGACATAGAGTGAAGCATAATGCATGCAGAATGTTTGGGAACATTGAGAAAACAGACCTTCCAGAGAGACACATCTACACTTAATACACAACTATAAAAGTTTTTTCCATCGTAGCAGTTTTCTTTTTCTATGTCCTCTCATTAACAGTGGTTCTTCTCAGCCGGCCACAATTTACTGCTGACCTCCATCTAGTCAGGGATCAGACAGAGTGTGCTGTCATTTCAATCTCACTTTAGTTAAGTTTTATTTCTCCCTGCCACTATGATTGTGTTTCACTGTCTGGAAATACCATTGAGAACAGTGACAGATATGCAGATAGATGGATAATAATGGTGACAGTCCACATATCCCTTAATTGTTGCTAAAGTTCAGCATGACTTTACCTCCCAAAGAAGGCAGATTTATACTGAAATAATTTTGTACAATTACAATTTTTACAGTTACAAAGAGGTTAACACAAGTAAGTCCTATATATATGCCCTGAGGCCCATTGGTGTCAGTGCTTAGCTCATCCCGGATTCTGTAGCGTGAAGTGGATGAGAGTCTACGACTCCCCCCTGGATGGGACAGCAGTCCAACACAGGTTACTTCCCCATCCAAGGCCGGTAACCATTTACAGCTGGGTGGACTGAGACAATGCAGATGAAATGTCTTGTCCAAGGACACAGACAGGTAGCATGACTGGGAATCTAACTTAGGTCTGCATATTGGTCGGCCAGCTCCTTTCCCCACAAGTATTTGACAGTTCATTTTTATGCATTACGCATCTCAGTATTTATTTATTTTTTAATTGCATAAATATGGAAACAACGTGGTTGATACTGCAGGTCAAATGCTTTTTTGATCACTCTGGCAGCTGTTTTCTCCATATATCAATTCAAAGACATTTCTCCTCCTTCTTCTTGATCATGTAGAACTTTTTCAGCACTTTTCTGTGTTGTGTATAAATGTCCATTTTAAAATCAAGGTAATTTGGATCTTTACACATAAATGCTCTATTAAAGTGAGCTGAAAGTGTGGTCTGTATTTAAAAAGCTCTCAAGAAAACTGAAAAATACTGACCATGCAAAGCAAGTTTCCATCTCATTATTGCACAGCTGCTAAAATCTTTTTTTGGCTGCTCCCATTTTGCTCGGGATTGCCACAGCCTATCCGTTATAGATTCGCATGTTGATTTGGCACAAGATTTACGCTGGATGCCCTTCCCAACACAAATCCAGATGTACATGGAGAATGGGACACAGGTGGCCTTGAACTGGGGGCCTTCTGTTTGGGAAGTAAGCACGCTAACCGCTTGCCCCACGGTGCTGCCCATACAGCTCCATGGGTGAAATCAAATACAGTATGCTCTTGTAATTTTACATCACAATCATACAAAATGATTATCAATACCAAAAAGTACCGTTGACCTCGTGCGATCAATTGCTTACTTCTTCAGACATAAAATATAAAATAAAAAAATGTATGAAAATATAAAATAAATAACTTTTTTTCAATAACCCAAATTGAAGATTGCCTTCTTTAAAGGTTCTGGAGCAGAGATTTATTACATGCTGGTGTGGCATTGTGTGTGGAATAAGTTGGTCAACCTGCAAAAAATGAAAACCAGATTGAGAAGTGATTAATGATAGCATCCAGCATCCCAGAGATCCTCTGGCAAACCACTATATATGATTGCTAACTTGGGGGAACTGATGTAAATGACTAGATCAGTAACAAGATATAAAAATACACTTTGGAATGGTGGAAGGTTTTTGTTTTTTTAAATTTTGGACAGAGGCTAGCTAACTCCCCTGCTCTCTCTTAGTGCTAATCTTTTTGCTAATCCAGGCTAAACACAGTGTGTCTGCATTAGATGAAAGTGATATTAGGGCTGCAATTATTTTCATAAATCAGTATTCTAGTGACCTTTAAAAAAAGAATTAATCAATTAATCATCCAATAAATAAGAATATGAGCATAGACCTGCATCTGTTGGAATATAATACGATTAGCTTTCTACGTTAGCTGCTGGCATCACGACCTATTAAAATTAGCTTTGGACTGACATATATTTTGGCAAAAATACAATTTGCCAACAAA
>OMMV01175449.1:0-12082 GCA_900302635.1 Chatrabus melanurus | reverse complement strand
TTGTGTTCCTGGAACACTGAATTGATGTTATGTTGTGTTGGACGTCTGTTTCTCATATCATACGCGGTGGCTTATATTTGGTGTGTGTACATTTATGGTTCTGGCATTTGGCGGCATTGTGATCAGATTCCTCACAGTGTACTGGCTTTTTCCCACGGCTGCCTTTTATTTATTGCGCGTCTCGCTCGCGGACCTCTTGAGCGGGCTGCGCGTTTATGATGCGGTGAGGCTGTTTGCTGGCTGTTCGTAGAATCTTTTGGACATGTCCAAAAGCCACCGTGCGTGCTTACGTGCTGTCTGCGGCCTCGTTATTTCGCAGGTCGGCCTTGCGCGGGACAAGCGTTTCTGCACACGTTTTTGACGCAGACGTATGAGCCCGTACGGCCGGTTGTGACTGAGGCTTTAGGGCAGAAACAACTCCTCGAAGAACTCAAATAATTTAAGTAATAAAAATCCTTGAGGCAAATTTTATGCCTTGAGGAAATGTTTCATTCATGAAAGTATTATGAAGAGAAGCAGCGAGTACACAGACAATTTCCACTGCTGCATCAAGAAATGTGTGTTGGCAGGAACTGGATCTGAAATTACTAATTCACTCAATCACTGTTTGCTAGAAATTAAAGTTTACTGCATAGTGAGACGGAAACTGACATTTGGGACACATACAAATCATCAGATTAAACAACTATAATTTACTGCATTGTGAGATTTATATCAAAAAGAATTTTCACAAAGTGGGGACTACTTTCTTTTTTGTTACACTGTATTTTTGGATATAGTGTATAAAGTTGACACTTCAACAATAGTTGAAGGTAAATCCAGCACATTGTGCTGTGCAGCAAGTGGGGAATGAATTCAGTCAGCCTGTGTCAGAAAAAAACCAGTTAACAACATCCAAAGAAACCTTAAAAACTGTTCATAGAGCATTATCTTCTGATTTGCTCCTTAATATGTTAAGAATACAATTTTTTTTAACAAATTTGTCAAAATGTACCGTCTGTGCGTTAGCGCCAAAGGAGTGCAGAGTGTATAGACCATAGACAGTACACATCCGGGACAAACCCTGCGTGACGTCAGCCAAAGCTTTTCTGAGGCGCGGTTTTGAAACGTAAATCGGGCAGCTCTATATGTCGCCATCTTGGCAGTACCCGACTCCGCCTAACTCCCGGCCAACCCATAAATGGGCAAAGAGGTGGAGCATGGTGACCTGGGCGTGAAGAATGAAGCCTAAACTTGTCTGAAAGTTACCAAACTAGCTCAGGCTAACAGGCTAGGTAACCTTTGGTTTGGGTAGATGATTAATGCATATGTTTGTGGAGTGGTCAGTGATTGTTTTAATGGTGGTACAATAGGAAAATAAAGAGGCCGAGTGTTTTAGCTTGCAAGAAAAATTTCACACAGGAAAAGGTCACTTTCATGCAGTTGGTTTTTCCACAAATACACAAGAAGATGGGTAATTTGTTCATAAATTATTTTGAAGGCAACCAAAATCATTGCCTCGTTACCAAGACCACGTCGTTGCCTAAACATGTAATTAATAATGTTTTTAAAAGTAAAGGTAGTGAAAAGAATTCCAACTAATTACAACACCAGTTTCTTGAACCGATCCAGTGCATTTCCAAATCAAATCTATTCTGTCCTTTGTACACATTTAGCTCTTCAAAGATTGAAATGCTGCAGATATGCAGTGAATGGACTTAAGAGAAGAAAAAATAGCAGACAATAGTGGGGTATATACAGTCAGGCCCATATGTATTTGGACAGTGACACGGTTTTTGTAATTTTGCCTCTTTACGCCATCACAATAGAACTGGAATGAAACAATCAAGATGTGCTTGTAGTGTAGACTGTCAGCTGTAATTCAATGGGCTGAACAAAAATAACACATTAAGCATTTTGGATTTACAGCCATTTATATACACACATATTCTCAGAGGTCATGAGTAATTGGACAAACTAAATATAAGGATTGTTTGTAATATAAATCATCATTTTTACAGCCAGTTTTCTTCAGACAAATCAGGGGATGGACATGAACACATCTTGGACTTCATTTACATCAATTATTAAGAAGTACAAACAGTATGATACTGTTTTGGAAATCTGTCTGTATAGAAGCTAATTTGCAAAAAACTTTGTCACTGTCCAACTACTTATGGACCTGACTGTAATGGCTGGAAGCTGACAGACATCAGACCATTTCTTCACAGCAGTCTTCAAAGGTCTGCACTCAACAACAAATAAATAAATAATCTAGGTAATTGGTGCCAGTACATATAAGTTGATGGCATTCTGAATACAGAATACAACTAGAAAGACACTCAGAGTCCGCATAGCTCTGCCAAGGTCCAATAGTCCTCTGCTGATATTTTCCCTTTATCTCTTTCTGTTTCCATTGTGAGAGGCTTATATCTGTAATCACTTGGCTGATCACTGATCTTTGATCCTGATTGCTGACCTTTTGTCCTGATCACTGACCTGATTGCTGATCTTCGATCCTGATTGCTGACCTCTGGTCTTTATTGCAG
This sequence comes from Chatrabus melanurus, assembly GCA_900302635.1. Taxonomy (NCBI): domain Eukaryota; kingdom Metazoa; phylum Chordata; class Actinopteri; order Batrachoidiformes; family Batrachoididae; genus Chatrabus; species Chatrabus melanurus. The sequence goes on along the minus strand of OMMV01175449.1, from coordinate 9,554 downwards.
ACCTCTGAACCTCAACAACAAGGTTGATGTTTTCGTCACAGTTTGTCTGTCTGTTTTACTCTGACCTAGTAATCAGGATGCCAGGAATCAGGATCAAGAGTTGGATTTGGACCTTTGATCCTTATCACTGAACTTGGATCATGATTGCTCTGATCAAAGACAAAAGGAAGAAACAAAATCAAAGGAATCAGGATCAAAGCTCAAAGATCAAGAATTGAAGGCAGATTCTTCCTTTTGACCAGGATTAAATGAGTCGAGATCAAATCTCAAAGAAAAACTATCAGAAGCAACATCCCCTTGATCCAGAATCAAACCAACATTTAATCAATTCTCCCTTGAGCAAAGATGCTAGAACGCTAAACATCCACAAAAGTATTGCATAACCGCATATACTAATACTAACCCATGGGTGCAACTGGTCACGTTTGATTAGTATCAGCCTGTATTAAAGAAAACCCTATCTGTGGTTAACATGAATGGACAGCATCATCTGCGTATATATTGAATTCCTGTTCAGGTCTAGTACCTTGGGTGCTTATCCCCCAGATACCACAGCATGAAGCGGACGAGAGTCTACGACTCCTCCTGTATGGGACGCTAGTCTATTGCAGGTTACTACCCCAGCCAAAGCCGGTACCCATTTACAGCTGGGAGGACTGGGACAATGCAGATGAAGTGTCTTGTCCAAGGACACAGACAGGTAGCCTGAAGCACACACTGGAAATCCAACCCCAGCCTACATATTGGTATATATTGGGCGGCACGGTATGATAGTGGTTAGCACTCTTGCCTCACAGGTTTGATTCCACCAATGCCCAGGTCCTTCTGTGTGGAGTTTGCATGTTCTCCCTCCCTGTGTCTGCGTGAATTTCCTCCAGCTGTTCTGGTTTCATCCCACCATCAAAACACGCTCATTAGATGTGTGAATGAAACTTGAATGTATGAGGACCCTGCTGTAATTAGGCTCAGAGTCCATTCCTTGTGTCTGTATACTGTGAATAGCCAGGACATCCTGAATAAAGATATCCAATTAGTATTATTATTATTAATACAACTCCTATCCCTCTGCAATCCCCGGTTAGCATGGCCACATATACTAATGGTAGCTACGAACACCATACTTCGCAGATGGTTAGCGTTCTTTTATTAGTCAAGGGCGCCTTGTCGATGTCACAATATTTAGTATAAATAGTGGTACGTGCCAAACATGGAAATCTGGTCATTTCTGGAAATTTTTCAAATATGGCTGCTGTAACACACTGGATTTGGGTGGATATCACAAACCTGGACTGTTCCTTGGAGTGTTCATGGACAAACATACAAATGTGCAGGGTGTTGCACATTCATATGACATTGGAAAAAAGAAGCACACATACAGCCTCACACCCACATTGTTGGTTCCCCAGTTCTGGCCACGGCCCATTGGCTGATGCTGCTGTCCATCACTCATGATTCATGGCTAAGTGAGCCGCTGTCGAGCAGTTCTAAACCAATGGTCCGAGGAAAGGCAGCGTGTCATTAAGGAACAGCGGGCTGGACATGCTGTTAGGACCACTGCACCGTGACTAGCTTTTTGCCTCGGACTAGCTCAGCAGGAGTTCTGAAAGCAGGTACTGTGTTGCAGTATCATTTTATAGTGTTTTGTGGTTTTTTTTTTAAACTGTAAAAGTAATACCAGCAACTAATTATACTAACAAAAACCCCACTCTGCCCAGTTAAACTAACCCTTCCAGTCCTCCCCAAATCCTCCTCCTCAATCCGAAAAGCAGTGGAGACTGACGGAAAAAAGCCGAGGGTGCCAAGTTCTCTGCCATCCTCTGTTAGCGTGGGCCCCCGAAAGGTGGCAGAGGCACACGTCCATATCCTAATGACTCCTTAATGAGCGCGTCATCTGCCAGCACGCTGACGAACACTGACGAATCCTGACCCTGACAAGAGGAACACCCACACTTAACCCTCATCTTCACCCCCTATTCAGAGGCTTTCAGCGCAGCCCTCAGCCTCATTATACCAGCAAGGCTGCGGCAAAATCCATACAGCTCCAAAGTAGCAGCAAGATAAACACCCATGACGAAATAGTCCGTGTCACTTTTCGAGTGAGGGGCAAAGTTTGAGTAAATTCCTTTTGGCAGATGGAGTGAGAGAGAGAGAGAGAAAGAGAGAACGCATACATAAACAGAGCTAAAAAATAGAATGGTGTGAGAGACAGAACTGTAGAGCCGACTGGGAAAAAAGAAATCCACTATCTGTTATACTTTCCCTGATCGTGATTTCCATTTCAACTTGGGGTTGGGGGAGTCAGCAACAGGAATTCTTTTAACATCACACAAAACATAATTACAGACTGCCTCGCTGCCAACCCGCCTCAGTTTCTCCTAAATACTCACACCCCAAATTAGGGGTTACCTCCTTCTTGTTCAACCTAGTGTTTAAGACAGAAACGTCACAGACAAACAGAGGGGAGTAGAAAGAGAGCGCGCAGAGGAAAGACCTAGTTTGACAGCTTTGTTTGAGAATGACAGAGAAGGCCTTTGTTAAAGATGGTTACTGGCAGCCGTCGGATACAGCCAGGTGTGGAAACTGGGGCAAAAACTAAAGTTGGAAAAGACAGCTAGAAAGCATATGGAGTGTGTTTATGTTCAACCAGAGGCCTGTGTGACAGCTGAAAATCTGCTAAGGACATTTCCAAAAGAAAAACACCAACTTCACGCTCGCCCGTGACCTCACCGGTTTGGACCGCAGCTCCCAGTCGCAGTCGCAGATGACAGAGCACTCACTCTCTGAGCCTTTTCCCAGCTTGGTCTTCTTTCCTGTTTTGTTTTCTTTTTCAGGCCTGTCAGTGTAGAACAGTACCCCGGTCAGATTCATGACAAACCATTAGTGTCGAAGAATATCCTGGTCAGCTGGACTGTGCCATGTCATGTTGTAAAGAAGAGCAAAGAGGCTTTTCGTGATTATAAGCAGATGAAAAGACAGCTTATGCGTGGATTCTTTACCGATAAAGCCGGATCCTTCTGATTTATCGAGAACATTCTGGCTGAGATGTCTGTCTTGTGTCTGTCTCTGCTCCTTATTCACACAGAGGCCAGTCTGCAGAAGAAGGTACTTGGCAAACCATGAATTACAATATTTTTTGTTGTATCAGATATGCTATACACACACTAAAACAGCCATTCCCACACTTAAAAGCGCAGCGGCTCACCAAACCGTTAATCACAATTTTGATCGACATGTGAAACTAAGTATTTCCATGAATACATTATGTTAAACTGGGTTGGATAAATGAAGAATAACACATAATTTAAATCCCATGGCTTTGTTTAACTACTTGTGATTACAATTTAAAAAATAATCATAAATATCTTATTATAATTTTAAACTTTATTACAAAATTCAAAATCCACGACGTTTTAGTTTATTTATTTTTAATGACCTCTCAAGGCCCACCTGCAATACCGGGCCACACTTTTGGAACCACTGCATTAAAGAATAATGGGGCAATTCTCCAGTGGAATGTGATTCCATCATAAATAAATGGCCATGCTGGATTGTCATACATGGCAATCCAGTTCGACACCTAAAACAACTACGGAGCCATGTATGACAATCCAGTATGGACATTTATTTATGATGAACCAGATTTTGTCAGTAACGGAATTACGTTCCACTGGTGAATTGCCCAGTGACAGCCAGTACACTCATTTCCACTTTTAACGATAGTCATGTTGGTGTTGTTCATCTTTCGGCTGCTCCCAGTTTCTTGGGGTCGCCACATCGGATCCAGTACAGATCCGCATTGGGATTTGGCACAAGTTTTACGCCAGATGCCCTTCCTGACCCAACTCCATTTTAATGTTAGTCATATTTACACTTAAAATTCTCTTTCTGTTCCCTTTATGAAAATGTTAAACAATAATTAATGAAGAACCCCATCAATGGGGGCCCATACGTTATTTAATCCAACTAAATCTAATTTCACAACCAGTTGACATATAAAGCCAAGCTTGTCCGTTACCTTGTCGGCTATAGCAGCTAGTGCAGCAGGTACGGACCATCGCCTTCTGTCCAAGGTTTGTATTTGGATGTCAGTAATCAAAATCAGCTATTATTTCCGAAAGCACTGCAGTTGAGGTTTAAAGTATCTGAAATTGTTTTTTGTGGATGTCCCAACCTGGACAAAAGAAGTGAAGGAGATGTGGATGGAGGGGTAACACGAAACCAGTTTATGTAAATTTGTTGTCTCCCCCCCCCACACACACACAGAATTCCCATTTTGTCTTTTTAAAAACTTCCATTTGGTCTATTCCCATTATGTCTGCTTCCAATTTATCTAGTCATAATCCCTGTAACCCTAAAAGTACACAAAATGGGAATTACGTAGAAGAAATGTGAATTGATCAAACAAGTGTTGACCAACTGGGATGTTACTGCTAATCCATGGCTGAAAACACTGAAATATCTATCTCTGTGTTTTACTGTGTCCTGCCTACTCTTAAACTGTCCAATCAAATCAGCATTAATGTAAAGTCCCATGTAAAATTGTGTTTCATTTTTGATTACGTGACATCAGTGAAGTCAGAGGGAGTCTTACTATCAGTTCAGGGAGTTAAAATGGCAATTTTATCTCTGCTAATACAGAAGAATCTCATCACTAATGTCATAATTATTTTGGCTCCACTCAGCCTCTTTAATATACCTGCAATTATCAATTACTTCCATAATGGAGTATCCTAACAATCAATTTTATCATTGAGTAATCTGACTAATTAGACTTATTTAGAGTCCTGTTCACTGAAGTACAAAGGGGACTGTGGTCAGCGTGAAATCAAGCCAGGTTAGGTCAGATCAGATCAGGTCAAGGAACATGCACTAGTGCTGCATGTCACTACATCCACAATACTACAGAACCATCTTGGGTCCCGGATGGCAACCACCCAGGCAGACAACTGGTCCATCTCCACCTCTCGAAACTAACCAGCTATCTGCTGCAGCCAGGGGAAACCAGGTGACAACTATTCTGTCTATAACTTCTTTTTTTGGCAGCAGAATAAAGTACAGCTTTGTTTTGGTTTCAGTCATTTTGTCAATCCATTTCCACAATGTTGGGATCTCTTCCTGGTGTTTCCCACACAGCTCCTCGTCTCGCTGGCCTCGTGTGGTTCCCACACTCACCTGTTCTGCATCAAGGACCATTCAAACACTCGCCTCCTCGGTTGAGTTGTTGGTGTGTTATCAACTCTTGAACTCTGCTTGTGTTTGTGTCTGCTCTGCTTCAATACCATGGGTCTGTTTTCTTGTTTGACTGCACATTTTTCGATCTTGCCCGCTAGCCTGTTATGTTCCTGGACTTGAGTGTGAGATAGTTAGCTGTCCTTCTTTTGCTGATTGTTTTTGACTTTTGTTTATCACCTTGTTGAATAAACACTTTAAAAATCATGCCTGATTTATATTCAGGGGTGCACATAACTGGTGCTCAGGTGCTCATGTGTGCTAAAAATAAATGATGCGCAGCACAAAACAGAGGGAAACGCTTTTCCTACAACCTTTTGTCATTGCTTTCTTCCTGAGAAGTGCTTCCCTCTGTGTTTTCTGCTGCGCATCATTTATTTTTAGCACACATGAACACCTGAGCACCAGTTATGTGCATGCCTGTTTATATTGTAATGCATCTGCATGTAACATTCTATTTACAAATTTTGCTTTCAGGTCAATAACTGGTCACACTTCTTCTAAGTGTGCATCTTTTAGCCTGTAGACCAGTCATCTCAAAGTAAAAGTATCCAAGGGCCACTGTCTGCCTCAGTGTTGAGGGCCCCAGTAGCTGGAGAAGGCCAAGAGGATGCCCATGTTTCACCTGGTTGCAGCAGATAGATGGATACTTTCAAGGGGTGGGGATGGACCGGTTGTCTGCCTGGGTGGTTGTCATCCAGGACCCACAGTGGTTTTGTGGTGTGGTGGATGTGGAAACGTGTGGCAACAGTGCATGCTCCCAGACTTGACTTGACTTGCCACTGGCTAGGTTCTATCTCCCCAGGGTGGCCACCTGAATACTCAAAGATAACAAACTCATCAATTTAACCAGGGGGGTCACCAACCGTGCTCCTGGAGATCACCTGCCCTGCATGTTGTCTTTGTGAACCTGCTGTAACCACAGCTGATTAGTGTGAAGTGGGTGAAGAAAATATGCAGGGCAGGTGATCTGTAGGAGCAGGGTTGGTGACCCTTAAATTAAACTATAAGGATAAAAGATGAGAAAAGCTCCAGAAAAGCACATAACTGGCGGTGCTAAAAGACCTTCCATCTGACATAATTATTGCATTTCAACATGACTGACTAATACTTTGCTTTTTGCAGCAAAGAAAGATGGGAAAGGTAGTGGTCTGGTGGTTAGAGAGGCAGACTTGTGACCGCACAATCCTCAATTTTTCCTGCCAGGCAAGAAACTTACTAAGGTGCCCTTGAGCAAGGTCCTTAATCCCCAATTTGCTCCTGGTGTGCACTTGAGCACATTGCATGGCAGCGCCCTGACATCAGTGTGCGAACGTGATGCATCATTGTAAAGCACTTTGAGCGTCTGCATCAGAAGGAGAAAAAAAAATGCTACAGAAATGCAGTCCATTTCTATAAGGATCAATTTTTTTTTTCTTCTTCAAGCTTTCTTTAAAGGGCATTTCCAATTTTTCTCCACATCCCCGATGATGCATCATCGGTAACAACTCCCATGTTGTGACCTAATGATGGGCTGAGCTCATTATAAACAGCTTCTGAGATTGTGATAGGTTGGGACAATAATATTGCTGAAATATTGCCAGCCATCTCTTTTAATAAATCTATTGTTTCAAACAATCATTGGCAAATGGTCTGACCTTCCAAGGGTTAAGTATACAACCCAGCAGGAAAATTATAAGGCAAGCTGTATTTAATAAATTACAACACATTCTGTGGGCTGCAATGTGTGGGACGCGGGCCACATCCAGTCCCCAGGCTATAGCCTGTACATTGGAAACCTGCTCAGAAACAACATCCTGTCCCCGGCCTCATGGAAGTGACCTCAGCCTCAGAAAGGCCAGATAAAAAGTCCACATGAGAAACAAAAACACCAGGGCAGTTATAATGAGCAATGCACCAGGCTCCAGTGTGTTCTGAAGGAGACCAGGTGGTGTGACACACATATGACTGTGATTAGGAGCCCTTCAGAAGAATAGCGGGGGCAGTAGGGGGCATGCACGGCCTATTGGGACGCTCTATTTGATGTAACTATTAGAGATGTTCAACGGCCTCCACGGGGTCCTGGGACACCACGGCACTCATGAGGGGCCCTTTGCCACTTGTGTTGCTTGGGTGTGCAGGACGGGTATTTTAATCATCTCAGAAACGACTTGTGAGCAGTAATAGCCCTGAAAGCATGTAGTACTATGGCAAGTACACACAGCAGATTGATACTGATACAGGGAAATTATACAAGAAGGCCACTTCCACAACTTTCAAAGGTAGAACACCCACGTTCAAAGGGAGTACTTAACACAGATACCAAATTCTAAATACACAAAATGAAAACCACAACACAGATAACTGTTGCAATCAAACTGAAAAATGTCAAGCTCTGTACGATGATTGGATAAAATAAATATTCACTAAAGATGCCTACTTTTGATATTTGAACCCACTCCTCGCTGCTTCAAAAGCTTTTCTCTCTCGGCCCACAGCCTGTGCCACGTCTCTGTACGCTCATTTGAAACATACAGACTGAATTCTGTGCCGCGACGCTACCATCGCAGTGCACAACGCTCTTATTTAGCAGAGTGCTGTGTAACAGCAAACGCTCCTCTGAATTCAAGTTTACTTGCAATGGATGCATGTTGCACTCAAGAATGTGTGCACATTTGTGTTCCCGCATTTTCATGTGAATATATACTCAACAAAAATATAAATGCAACACTTATTTTTGCTCACATTTTTCATGAATTGACACATACAAGGTTTATTTTCCTCAAATTTTGTTCACAAATATGATAAAATTATTGTTAGTGTGCACTTCATCTTTGCCAAGTTAATCCATGCACCTGGCAGGTACGGCACATCAAGATGCTGATTAAACAGCATGATTATTGCACAGATGTGCCTTGGACTGGTCACAATAAAAGTCCACTCTAAAAGGTGCAGTGAAAAAAAAAAAGTCTTGGGAAAAAAAGATCTTTATTAGGTGAAGAAGCCAGATATGGCGGTCCTGGGTGTGATGCTCTGGCTCCACCTGCCTGTTGTTTGTTTATTTTGGGTTGTGTTGTAGTTCTCTCAGTTTTTGTTTCTACGCCAAGTTATTGTATGGTTTATTTGGTAGAGCAGCACACTGGTGTTTCCTTCCGTTTGTAGTGTTAGAGCGGTGTGGAGGTTTCTCTTTTACTCGTTTCTTTTTCCCCGCCAGCGAGAGTCGTCTGATGGCGTTCTTTCACATGGCGGATTATTCTTTCCACACAGTTTTGTCTTTCTGTTATTTTTGTTGTTATTTTACCTCACCTTTTTGGAGTTGTCTTATCTTGTTTTTATTCACAATGAGTTTTGGGCACTTTGCTTTTCCTCTTCTTCCGGGTTGGTGTTGTGTTCACGGGCTGTGGGATTTTTCATTTTTATCAGTTTTATTTGGGTCACCTGCACTCTCTTACCACCTGTTTCCGTCTGGCGGCATATTTTAGGTGGCAGGTTTCTCTCACTCGTCACCAGATGGTAAGTCAGTCTCTACTACTTCCTTCTCGTGTTCCTAGTGTCATTGTGTCCTTTCTGGTTTTTGGACTTTGGCTTGTGTTTTTGGATTTCCCTGTTGAATCTTAATGATCTCTGTGTTTAGACCCTGGACTGATCTTTGACCACCGAGCCTGCTTGTTGGACTAATCACCTGCTGCCTGTTTTGTGTATCCGAGCTCGCCTGTCCGACCATGTCTAAGTCTACTAATATAAATAAAGACAGTTTTTGTGAAGCTTAGCCTGGTACTTCCGGACTGGGGTTATCTGACTCCAGCTTACATCCCACTGGGCTGGCGTGGTTACACGTGGCCTGCAGTTGTGTGACTGGTTGGAAACGACATTGGAGGAGGCTTATGGTAGTGAAATGAACATTCAGTTCATGGGCAACAGATCTGGTGGACATTCCTGCAGTCAACATGCCAAATGAATACTCCATCAAAAAGCTGTAGCATTATGTTGTGTGATGTGTTTATGTCTATAAGTGTCTGCCCTGCGATATGGCAGCCTGTCCCGGGTGCCCCCCACCTCTCACCTAATGACCACTGGGATAGGCTCCAGCCGCCCGTGACCATTAAGCCCGTATCTCACCGGGCTTGAGACCCATTTGCAACAGAGACGAATGGCCATTCGTCTAATTCCGCACTTGGTGGCAATGCAGTCTGAAAATATTCTGTAAGCAGTCTGAATCAACATCCACATTCCCAACGTAGTTGCTCGCCTTGCTGTCAGTCACCTGCAGATTTTCAACATGTTGAAAACCCTGGCGGCGAATGAGTGACCGCTAAGTTTCGCAGACTTGTCCCTATATACTCCTA
>OMMV01175443.1:0-10650 GCA_900302635.1 Chatrabus melanurus | reverse complement strand
TTCTGACCACAACTGTATCTTAACTTATGATTTGGGTTATACTGTATTCAGTTAAATATGTCATAATGTAGACATCACCTTCTTCAGCACCATGGACAGTGGTTTTATCATTGGATGCTCTTCATGATGTATGCAAACTCATTCTGAAACAGGATGTGTCAAAAAATAAATAAAGGTTGTTTATCTTTAAAACCTGTAGAGAAGGTAGCAACATGGGATAAGGAGGTGTGCAATCAATATGTAGACCTGGGATTGATTCCCGGTCACCTGCCTGTGCCCTTGGACAAGACATTTCATCTGCATTGTCTCAGTCCACCCAGCTGTGAAATGGGTACTGGCCTTGGCCGGTGGAAGAAACATGCATTGGATTTGTGTCCCGTCCAGGGGGAGCCATAGACTCTCACCCCGATCTAGCTATGGAATCAAGGGATTAGCACTGGCACCAATGGGCCTCAGGGCCTATAGGACATACTACTATCTTTAAAAACATTCTTCATTACTATGATGTCTTGGCTGACGATACTCACAATGCATGTGACAATCCACATTTGAGTCTCCCTAAGTAACCATTCATTTGACACAAAGTCATTCCAGAAGTACCCAAGGATCCACTGAAGAGACCTTGTCCCAAAGACATCCAGTCACCACCTTAGGTCACTGGTTAGTGTCCAAATGTCACAACTATATGGTATGCCAGGAAGCACCAAGACCCTAAGGACTTGGACCTTCATTCCTGGAAAGGTATTGGCATCACCAAACACCTCCGTCCAGTGAACTCATGACCCCATAAGCTCTTCCCAGGGGTCTGGCAATCTCAAAGACCAAGGAACCAAGAACATGAACATAACTGCCAAGATAAGACAGAGACATTTTGACCATGTGGCACGTTTCTCTGGGTATGATCCGGCACGTAGGTCCCTCAGTGTTGAGGACCCCAGCGGCTGGAGAAGGTCAAGAGGGCAGCCACGTTTCACCTGGTTGCAGTATATAGATGGGTATTTTAGAAAAGTGGGGATAGATCGGTTGTCTGTCTGGGTGGTTGTCATCCAGGACCCAAGGCAGTTACGTGGTGTGGTAGATGCGGTGACGCACAGCAACAGCACATGCGCCCAGACCTGACCTGACCTGATTCCTGTGATCAATCATGATAAGGAAACATGGCCATGGCTGGGCCTTTGATGGAAGGAGGAGGAAGCAAACTTGACCAGGTCACAATCTGCACTGAGGCGAGAGTTTAAGAAAAGAATTTGGCTTTGCAGAACATGAGTCTGTGCAATCTGAAAAGGAAATTAATAAAACTGGAAATGGAGTTGGACAGATGTTCCACTTACAAATGGAGTAATTATAAAACTGCTGGAGAGTAAAACTAAAGATAATCATAAAGGATTTGCCGATACAATCAGCTGTCATGTCCAATTAATTTCTGCACAACAGTACAAAGAAAGAAGCATTTTAATTTCTTCAGGCAGATGGGCACAGCATCTATTATTAAAAGACACTGATGGTGAACTTTATTGTAGACTTTATGAAGGATAAATGTTTCTGGCAAATAACTGGGATGTTTTAATTCAATGATCAGCTCCAGGATAAAATTTTAGGAAGAGTAAAACCTAATGTGTGTTCCTGCCTGACGAAAACACACGATGTCATTGTTACATTTCATATTCTCCACTGTGGTTACTCTTCAAAGTGACTAACAACCAGCCCGTATCTTTTATTTAAGGCGTCTGAAGCACTTTGTAATGATGCTGTAGCCTCAAGACCTTGTCAGGTGTAATGTAATGGAGCTAGCTTTTGGTTACAGGGAATTCATCACATTGTTAAATCTGACTGCAGTTAATCAGCTGCTCCTTGACATACGGTAAGTACATTTACTCTGCAGTTTCAACTAAAACAGCCCTAAGCTTTAAACATCACCTGTCAGCATGTTGTTGGCAATAACTCATGATGAATGTGTATTATATTAAAATCACCGTTCAGCCGTACTGCTCATTATAATGGGGACAGAATGCAATGAATGAATCCTAGTGTTTACTGGCAGACTGTTTTTAGGTTTGGTTTTGAGGCAGTTCGGGGGGGGGTTCAGAGGTGGATTGAAGTGGGTGCTGGCCCATGGGCTAAACTTCTCTGTGGGCAATAATTACGTAATGTAGGTTAATAGTACGAAATAAAAAATATTGCAAATGTCACTTTCTGACATTTTAGGTATTTTCTGTCCAAATATGTGAAAGTATTTGTTGAAACACTTTTTTCAAAGAAGTCCCATAAAAAATTTGTACATTATTAATTATCCTGTGGGATGCTGCATGAGCAGGGTATTGTGTGTGTATGTGTGTGTGTGTGTGTGTGTATAAAATAACAAAAAAAAAATGGCTTGACGAATTTTCACCAAACTTTATGGGAATATTATTTGGGTTAGTGTCTCCAGATGATAAACTTTTGGAATAGATTGGTCAAAAGTCAAGTTCAAGCACACATTTACCATATTTCCGCTACCAATGTGGCTTGAAGGCAGCACGGTGGCTTAGTGGTTAGCACTGTTGCCTCACAGTGAGAAGGTCCCAGGTTTGCTTCCGACCTGGTCCTTTCTGTGTGGAGTTTCCATGTTCTCCCTGTGTTTGCGTGGGTTCCCTCCAGGTGCTCCGGCTTCCTCCCATTTCCAAAGATATGCAGGTTAGGTGAATTGGTGACTCAAAATCGACCTTACATGTGAATGTGTTTGTCTGTCTGTCTATATGTGGCCCTGCGATAGACTTTTGGCCTGTCCAGGGTGTATCCCACCTCTCGTCCAATGACCGCTGGGATAGGCTCCAGCACCCCCCGACCCTTAAGATTGAGATTTGATCTAAAAAATATTTATAATTATATATATATTTATATATAAAAATATATATAAAAAAAATTTGTAATCGATTGGTATTACTGACTTCATGATGAAGTCACAAAGAAATCACAATATCTATCTATCTCTATATATACATATATACTGTGCAAAAAAAATTTTTTTTAAATATGGGATTATTACATTTTCTTTTCATTGATGTTTACAAACCTCATTTTAAAAAGAAGCAAAAACACACAAAAATTGATTTCCTTGTGGCTGTACTGCCTAATACTTAACAACACAAAGACAGCTGCTGATGATCAATCAATAATAAAATTATTTTAAAAAACCTGATCAAACAAAGCCTGAATTTCTTATAAATTTGAAGAGACACGTCAAACAAATTATCATTTTATCACCTAAACGAAATTATTAATTATTTTTAAAAGTGAGATGTAGTCAGACATTTTACATATTTATTCATAAATATGAACTATTTAACAGTTTCTCTCCATTTAAAAGAAACTTTAGACACATTTAACATGCCTAAAACTTTTGCACAGTACTATATATTATATATAGTAAAAAAAGAAAAAAGAAAACACCTTGTGATATCTCAGCAACCAACGTAGCCAGCTAGATGATCTAAGTTACAGTAAGTCCTTTTGGCTTCTCCCAATTTCAACTCAGGGTTGCCACAGCATAACCGATATGGATCTGCACATTCATTTGGTACAAGTTTTACGCCGGATGCCCTTTCTGATGCAACTCCACAGTACATGGTGAATGGGCAGGGGTGGCCTTGAACTGGGAACCTTTGGCTTTGAAAGCAATCGCACTTAAGCGCATGGCCAAAGGTTATATTCATTAGAACTAGTTTGCCATAATTTTTTACAAATGAAGTCTTGAGGAAGTCATAAAATGACCTCACAGCCCAGATAACACGTTTTTGATACATCTTTTTAATAATATAAACATTAACCTTTCATTTAACGCTATGGTGTTGACTATAAATTTGAAAATATTGAATGGATGTGCAACCTTAGATCTTATGGAACTAAAGCCCCATTCTCACCTTCATGGATATGCATCCATGGTTTGAAACCTTGTCCATACATTTGAAAACCTTAGAGGGTCTGGGGGTGGTACGTGATGAACTGGGATATTCCGTCATTGTTCTGTCATCTTGTTTGGCTGAATCTTCAACATGTTCAAAATTTCTTTTCTTCCATTGCCCGCTTTGACATATTTGGTAATCCTTTGCATAGTAGTTGGGTAGTTGCCATCCAGGACCCAAGGCAGTTCTGCAGTGTGGTGGATGTGGAGATATATGACACCAGCGAATTCTCCCAGACTTGACCTGATCCATCAGCATTACAGTGTGTTTTGGTCAATAGAGAGAGTCAGCAGGAGCTGGTGTGTGTCTCAGGCTTGTTACATGTAAAACTTTATATTTACTTAGGTTGAGTTCATTTTATCCTCTTCTATCCAGATATCAAGATCATTCCAACTTTATGGAATAATTTACCAGTGAATGTTAGAACGTTTGTGAATCTTTTTAATCTAATCTTTCAACGTATCTTTTTTTCCCTGTTACTTACAATTCACATATTTTAATTATTTAATAAAATGTCCCAAGTGTGCACATCTGTGTTTGAAGTGTGATTCCATTTTTACATTTGTTGATTTTCTTATTTTAATATGTTAATTTTTTTGTATTTTGATCTAATTTTGAGTATGTAAATCACTTTAAAATGTGTTAACCTGAAAGTCCTATACAAATAACCATTATTATTATTATTATTATTATTATTGTTATTATTATTTATTTATTTTTTTGTTTTAATCCTGAGGTATGCAGCCAGTCTGCTCTATGTACACCAGATCTCAGAAGTGAAGCAGAGTAGGTCCTGATTAGTACTTGGCTGGTAGACCGCTTGGGAAGACCAGGGGCTGTGTGCGTTTCTCCATGTAGAACTGAAGTTGCGGCAGCAAGGGCATGCAGTGTAAAACTTGTGCCAAATCCCAATTTGGATCAGCTGTGGCGACCCTGAACAACCAGGGGGCAGCTGAAAGACAAACAACTTTAATCCTGAGGTGTGTCACTTCCCATTATGCAATGGGACATTGTGTTGTTAGAAATTGTCGGTATGTGTTATTAGTTGCCAGTGATACTATTTATGATTATGTGTTGGTGTTTGTCTCATTATATCTGTTATAATAGTACTGTGGAGAATAACGAGGGGCCTCATGTGACTTAAAATACATGTTTAACTAGGTTTTTAACTTGCACTGCAATTTATTATTTCTTTATAAATTTCTTTCATTGCTGTATCCCACTTTTTTGTTGTTTTATAAATCCACCCCAAAATTTAACAAAGGGTTCAGGGTTAGGCCCAATATACTCACCAAGTTTTAGGATAACTTATTCATTTCTTATTCAAAAAACAAAAACAAATTAATAAACAAACAGCCATGGGTGAAATTATCTTTGGCAGAGGTAAAAGAAAAAAAAAGAATAACGTACTATGCAATGTTTTTTTGCATTATACAGTGTACAATTCAGTGATGTTTTCCTAAACACATCATTTGCGTAATGGTCCAAAAAGCAAATAAATTTATGTTATAGTGATACACATAAAACCACAAGAACAACAACAAATAATAATAATAATAATAATGGTTCTATTTAGTTCAAACTTCAGACATTTTCCTTGCTAAATAATTTTAAACACTTAAAAAATGTATTAATTTGAAACAACTAATAGAATAATAGTTTCAGCTTTTAAATTCAACTTTATTTTGTTTAATTTTTATGTCTCCAGTGTTACTAAAGGTTGAAAATCATAGAATTTTATTGGTGAATTATTAAGGCGCAATCTCACTATAACGTTTACCTCAGCGTTTGGTGAACACAGGGAAAGGTCGGGAAAAGTGGTCAAGGAGGACGGTGGAGGATGGTGGAGGCTAGCAGAGGCTCGCGGACACCGATGGTTGCAAATACGTTTGTCTACGTTGGACCAAATGTCTAGGTGAGATTGTGCCTTTCGAGATGGGAGGGTATGTGGGAGTTTTTTTTTCCAGTTCCCCAAAGAGCAGCATGATCGAAGTGTGGGAACCACTGCAATAATCTGTCTGAAAATAAATTCAAATGAGTATTATTACTACAGTTCATAAACAAAATAAACAGGAGAAAACAGGAACACATTTGATGACAAAGTTTATCTGCCCTCCATCCCTTTTTGAAAACTTTAACATCAACAACTTGAGGTAATCCTCTTCTTCATGAATATGTATAGAGTCTGCTAACGATGCTTTGGCTTCAGTCAATCTGTCTGCCAAACTCACAGTTCCCAGGACGCTGTGGGCTGTTTCTTCTCATCCATCCGCTCTGTGGTTGGAGGTTGTTCATTATGACATTACCTCTTTCAGCATGGCAGCGTGGCCGACATTAGACACACAACCTCTCCAGAATTATCGACAGTTCATAAGTACTTCAGTTCGTAAAAGCATCAACAGCAATACCAAAAAGTGCACAATGAATCTGCCTTATTATTTCACCAGAAGCCTGCCTTTGAAACTCTTCATTACAAGTCCTCAATTTGTCATTTAACAGCACAGTCAATTAGCATACAGAGTGCTATCTCCCAAAAACAGAGAAATGATAAGGGTTTCTCGAATTCTGCTTAGAAAGGCAATTTTTCAGTGGCATTGAAAAAAATATTAGTGCATAGATATATTATGCATGTTCCGGCCATTTTCTGTCCCTTTCTTACCAGTAGTCTTGGTAACTATATTGTCACTTAGTTGTTTAGACATTATTTCAGTAATGCATATTTTATGTTGGTAATGCATATTTTATGTGCACCTGCATTTTCTCCAGAGCATAGTTGGATCTTATGTGATAATCTCGGTCTGCGTATGTGTGTAAGACCACTCAAATAGTTGTGGATGGATTTCACTGAAATTTTCTGGAGGGACTGGCCTCAGGGGAAGAGATAATGATGGTGGTGAGATGGTTTGATCTTTATTCTTTTGACATGTTCTACTGTATAACATTCCTGTTTTGTAATGTCACAAAGATCTATAATTAAATAAACTTCAATCATGCACTGCACTGGCCTCTGTGCACGGATGAATGCGGTGCGCAGAGTGCAAGAGGATGGGTTTTCAGCAATAAAGAGAATGCACTTTTGCACTGGAGCCATCAATGTTCACAGGAGGAGTTGTTTCACTCTGCATATCATCCAGAGGAGTAGTAATGCACCACTTGGTGTCAATTCCGGGCTGCAAAGGGAGCTGAGAAAGCGAGCTGTGATAGCACTGAGGCTGGACCAGGAGGCATTTGTTAGTGGAATCCATGGGCAGTTGATGCACCATCTGTGGTCCAGTGGCCCTCTGCCTGCTGATAGACTAATTGAAGAAATATACTTCTCCAAACCTCAACCTTGTCCAATCACAGTCATGGCAAGTGATGGCACAGTCCTGATGGATGACTCTGCTATACTGTTCTGTTGGTCTGGCTATTTAGAAAAGTTGTATAAGACCTCTTGCCAGAATATTGAACATCTCCGTTGCCAGGGTTCTTGTGGCTGATGCTCAAGTCAGCTGTGACCCACTGAGTCTCAGTGACACCGCAAAGGTGGTGAAACAGCTGAAGGCAGGTAAAGCTGTAGGGATCGGGCCTGAACTTCTTCAGGCAGGTGAACAAGCTGTTCTCCTGGCACTGCAAACAATCTTTGCTTCCATCTTCCAACAAACTAAAAGAAAGGAGCTGCTGTCCCTCTCTGGAAAGGAAACCCAATTGCCTGCATTGCAACAACTACAGGGGTATTAGACTGCTCTCTGTGCCAGGCAAGGTATTTGAAAAAGAGTCGTTCTAAATACGATTCAGTGCCACATGCTTGCTGCTCAATGACCAGTGCAGTCTGGGTTCACACCCAAGAAGTCAACCATCGACTGCATCCTAGCTCTACGAGTACTCATTGTGCAAAAGTGTGAATACTGAAACAGCTTCTTTTTTTTTTTGAAGCCTTTGTTGATTCTTGTAAAGTATTTGATTTGTTTGATCTGACTGCTTTGTGGGACATCCTGAGAGTGTGCTGAATCTCCAATAAGTTGCTGAACATCATGGCCAATCTATACACAGGCACTGGGAATGTTCTGCAGAATGGAGGCAGAGTCTCGGACTTCTTCCCGGAGAATTCTGACAGCGTTCATCAGAGATGTGTTCTGGCTCCTACCCCTGTTCACTGCTTGCATGAACTGAATGTCGGGTAGATCATGGAGTCAAGAGACTTGGGTGCCTTTGTCGGTGAGGAAAGATTCCTTGAGTTTATGAGGGAATGTCAGCTAAGACTAAGTAGACATTTGGGCCAACGTAGACAAACGTATTTGCAAACATCAGTGTCCGCTGGCCTCCGCTAGCCTCTACTGGCCTCCGCCGGGCAATACTGATGAATGCCAACTGCGTCCAAAAATTTTCAACGTTTAAAATTTCTCTGCATTTGCCGACATTCCTCTGGCTATGGTGGCAACCATTAGAGAAAGTTAATCTCCGCTATGACCAAATTCCATACGCTAGCCTCCACTAGCCTCCGCTAGCCTAAGTTACTGGTGCAATTGTCTACGCTGGCTAACGTTTGGGTGCTGCTTCGCCCTGCCTGCTCAGAATCACTGGACAGTGGTGTGTCGAGAGAAAGCTTTTAGAGGCGAATATCTCATATTCTGTTTCATCATCCATGAGGATATTAATGAAATAATGATTGTGCCAGCAGTGGTAGTGATGTGTGCCTTATTATTTGGACGTAACATCACATACAACTTTTAAGACAACAAACACACCACAGAACAGTTTGAATATGTGGATAATCCAGCAGAATGTCCAGATAATAATAATAATCCATCAGATATTACAAACTGATATTGCTTCAGGTGATGCATAAGAGGAAAGGATTTCTCATTTTATTAAATATGCCTTTGCTTGAGACCTCCTTTCTCCCTTCTTTCGCTTACATATTGTCTCATTGCAAGTGGGAGGGGCTACAACACAAGGAAATAAGAAATGAAACATGGCCAAGGAGGAGTCTTTCACACTCAGCAATCAGGGAATCAGTGTAGGTCATTCCTGTTTCTGTCCAATTTGTTCTCATCCCAGTGCTTTTGACATTTCATTGTTATTGAATGTAGAATGAAAGATTTTAGTTATGTTGTGGCTATGGTGTGCCATGGGATGAGACGGGGTTGTTCTGTCTTGCTCTTGTGCACTTGACCAAATGAGTCCTTTACGCTACAGCACCGTAGCTGAGCCTCAAAGCTGATTTACCCTTCTGTGTAGGATGTCACCACAAGCTACACCATAGACACCTACACCGTTGCAAGGCGTCATATCTCTGTACCGATTAGCTGCCAGAGAGAGAGAGAGGATGTCACACTGATGAGAAAGAATGACAGATTCACACAGCACATTTGGGACTTGCTCGTATCCATCCCAAAAGTGTCTGGAACCCAAAGGTGGCTGATGCTTTTGAAATAAAGTGGATAAATGGGTCTGGAGTTGGCAAAACGGGCTTGAAGAAGGACTTGTGGATAAAGCTGAAATTCATGACACAGTGGGCCTCTGTGCACAGATATAGAAAAGACTCAGCTTTGAACCTTTTTCAGCTCAAGATGAGAAACAAAATACATAATTGGTAAATATCTACTGCACAGTTCAATGGCTTCCTTGACATTCCAAGAAGAAATGAACACTGGACATGGTGTGTGCTCGGTACTGTACTCTGCCCAGCGAACAAGCTGTCAACTGTAGATGAGAAAAGATATGGGCAAAATCTCAAAGAAATATACAACAGAACAGGAATCTAAAACCTGAATTAAAGAATAGATAGTATGTGTGGCTGGGGATGGTGCTAAAACTTTTCAGCATTTCTACACATTAGTGATGCTAACTTAAAACACTACTCTGGAGCAGTGATTCCCAAAGTGTGGATTGGTGGGCCACCAGAGGTCATTAAAATTATATTTAAAAAACATCTGTGATTTTCAATTTTGTAATAAAGTTGAAAATGTAATCACAAGCAATAAAACAAAGCCATGGGATTTAAATTATGCATTATTCTTCATTTATTTGACCTAGTTTAACATAATGTGTGTGTGTGTGTGTGTGCATGTATATACAATCACCAGCTACTTTATTAGGTACACGTGTTCAATTTCTTGTTCACACAAATACATAATCAGCCAATCACATGGCAGCAAATATATGCATTTAGGCAACTAGACGTGGTGAAGACGACTTGCCTAAGTTCAAACCGAGCATGAGAATGGGGAAGAAAGGGGATTTAAGTGACTTTGAACGTGGCATGGTTGTTGGTTCCAGACGGGCTTGTCTGAGTATTGCAGAAACTGCTGACCCACAGGGATTTTCATGCACAACCATCTCTAAGGTTTACAGAGATTCGAAAAAGAGAAGATATCCAGTGAGCCGCAGTCGTGTGGACGAAAATGCCTCGTTGATGTCAGAGGAGAATGGGCAGACTGGTTCGAGATGATAGAAAGGCAACAGTAGCTCAAATAACCACTCGTTACAACCAAGGTATGCAGAATACCATCTCTGAACGCACAACACGTCCAACCTTGAAGCAGATGGGCTACAGCAGCAGAAGACCACACCGGGTGCCACTCCTGTCAGCTAAGAACAGGAAACTGAGGCTACAATTGGCACAGGCTCACCAAAATTGGACAATAACAGATTGGAAAAATGTCGCCTGGTCTGATGAGTCTCGATTTCAGCTGCGACGTTCAGATGGTCGGGTCAGAATGTGGTG
>OMMV01175439.1:0-10683 GCA_900302635.1 Chatrabus melanurus | reverse complement strand
GTGCTCCCAAAAAAGACAAAGAATGGCTCTCAGCAGTTTCATAATTTTAAAAATACTAAATTGATAGATTGTCATCCATCCATCCATTCTCAATACCCGCTTAATCCAATTAAGGGTCACGGGGTGCTGGAGCCTATCCCAGCAGTCATTGGGCGAGAGGCAGGGTACACCCTGGACAGGTCGCCAGTCCATCGCAGGGCCACACATAGACAGACAAACACATTCGCACCTACGGTCAATTTAGAGCCACCAATTCACCTAACCTGCATGTCTTTGGAAGTGGGAGGAAACCGGAGTGCCCGGAGGAAACCCACGCAAACACGGGGAGAACATGCAAACTCCACACAGAAAGGAACTGGGCATGGTGGGAATCGAACCCCAGACCTTCTTGCTGTGAGGCAAGAGCGCTAACCACTGAGCCACCGTGCTGGATAGATTGTCAGTGAAAGTAAAAAAAAAAAAAGAAAGAAAAGGAAATACTCTACGGTAAACCACAGTAAATATTACTGCATGTTGTCTGCACCCTCTGCGACCTACGCGTTGTACAAGCAGACAGCTGCTGGGAAACTATCACAGCATCATGTTGCGGAAACAAAACACAAAGCACACTTTTTCTGCAGCACGCAGCCACATATCAGAGAGAAACACAAACGGGTGACGTGCACTTTCATCGCTGCACCTCCCTTCACAGCACGAAAGGCTTAAATGTGCGGCGGTCCTGTCGAGTTCAATCTTCTGTTCAGATGACAAATGTGATTAAGTGCGGTCCCTGCCTGCCTGTGTGTTGGACACAGTGTAGACATCAGAACCAGCTGTCCTTGGTTTTGGTGCTTTGATATACCGTAGATTGTCCTGCTTCTCGAACTTATTTCCACTGGTTGGAATACCAGCTGGGACTGATATTCTCCTGCTGTCTTGTAGTGCAGTGTAGTATTTGAAGGGTATAAAAAGAGGAAATACCTGCTGTTAAATTTTCTCACACCTTTTCAGATTGAGAATGCAGAATCTGCCACTTCGGGTTGATTGTATCAGCTGGCAGCGTGGCGTGATCAAGCAGGAAGAATGCATCAGCAGTTGACTCAGTCAGTAGCTAAAGGACTATTTTCTTGGTTTGGCTCACAAAATAATTGCCTGTGTGTTTTGTTTTGTTTTGTTTTTTTTCACCATAGCAGCGACCCATGTGTCAAACATGCCACAGATGGTGAACCTTCAATTTAGTGTGCCACCAGAAGTTGCAAACTAACTTGCAATATGGATTTTCTTTCACCAATATGTGCGTGCACAATGGTCAATGACAGCAGTGCCATCTGCAGCACAGAAATGTGGCTGCTCACAAGACTGAACATGTTCTTAAGCTCCCAACAATCTAGAAAAAAAAAAATACAGAATCCATGTGGGATAATTGTTTTGCTTCTGTGCTCAACTTCCCAATAAAGTGTAGCTGAACGTGTATTGACTTTTACAGCAGCAAGCAATGACTCGCAAACGGCACTTTACAGGACTTGGTGTGACACTTTCCACTGCACATAAATGTCAAAATGTGTGTATTAGAATAAACCTTAAGAGTTACGTTGTTCTTTATGATGATACCCCTCTGAAAACTGCTGAAGAAAAATGGAAGAGGAGTCAGTGGCTGCTGCCCTGTCCACTGTCTACTGGTTGCTAGTGCAGGGCCGGTGATTTTTCCATTTAAAAAAAGGAAAAAAAAAAAAAAATGCATTTTCCATTTCACCTGTCTGAAAATTCTGTTTCAATTCTGTTTTGGCTCTTTCAGCATGTGTATTTCACTTCATCAGGATATCAACCAATGGGAGGACACTTGCACACCTTTGATGGCTAAAAAGAGCAACAGTACAAACCATGGAAAGTTTATTTAATTTAAATTTTATTGGATTCAGTGCAGAGCCACACTCCCGTCCAGATGGTGGCGGTAATGCACCTGTCAGTCTGCCAACCGCCATAAAACGTCACAGAAGAAGAAGATGTTAAGAAGAATTTTGCCATTTCTCTGCTCTTAGATGTACTTATGGACGATGCCCTGGAAAAATCCCGCATAGTTCCAGCCGTAACTGATGCTGTTTCTGCTGGAGGTGTTGCCCTTGCAGTCTTCCGACGGCATGGACTACAAACCCCACCGTATTTGCCGCGAGGCACCTCTGAGACTGTTCGTCTCCGTTAGCGAGCGTTCGCTAACGCTTTTGGCGAACAGGTCGTTTAATGGCAAAGCGCTCACTAACGTTACAAAACGTTTTGTGTGCTGAACGCACCTCAGGTTCATCAGTTTGTCGCAATTATGTCAATGAATTTAACGTTATGAACCTTTAAAAATTCCGTGAGTGTTTTAAGATTCCGTTTCAGAAAAGTGAGATTCCATCCGTTTTCCGCGATCGCGGAAAATCACCGGCCCTAGTTTGAGATCCCTCATTTTTGTGAAATGGAGGCTCATACATATTGCTTATCACAAGAGAAGGCAAGGGCGCATGAATTCCTGTCACCAAAGAATCAAAATTGCGAAGAGAAACATAATGCAATCTGCAACCTCACCACTAGATGACAGTATAAATCCTACACACTGTAGCTTTAAACATTGACCAGTATGATTCTTTAGCCATTTATTCTAACTGCTTGTCTCACCAGCCTGTAGCCTATAGTCCCCCAGCCCTTAAATCTTAGGCTTGGTTGTGACGCTGTTGCATCGGTGACTACAGCTCGAATTGTACCAAAATGGTCACACACCAGGTACTTTCTACACTAGTGTGAACAAATGCCATTGATGCAAATGAAGAAAGTGGATGTGAAAATTGTACTGTGTGTGTGTGTGTGCACATCTCTATTTATTTATAGGGTTTGGGAATGGGCTCTCCAGAAGAAACAAAAATAATTGTGGTGTAGTTCATTTATTCATTCATTTTCTGAACCCTCTTATTCCAAGTGTCACGGGGCAGGGTGCTGGAGCCTATCCCAGTGGTCATTGGGTGAGATACACCGTGGACAGGCCGCCAGTCCATCACATGGCCACATATAGACAGACAAACACATTCACACCTACAGTCAATTTAGAATCACCAGGTCACCTAACCTGCATGTCTTTGGAAGTGGGAGGAAGCCGGAGCACCCGGAGGGAACCATGCAAACTCCACACAGAAAGGACCAGGTCGGAAGCGAACCTGGGGCCTTGTAGCTGTGAGGCAACAGTGCTAACCACTAAGCCACCGTGCCGCCCAGGGTGGTGCAGTTATCTTAAGAAACTGTCATAAAAAGAATGCAAGAAATATGAATACCCAGACATGCTGACAGTCAGTTTCAGCACTTCTTTCTTACAAGCCCATCTTGAACTTTATTCACAATAGTTCTTACAGGTACACAGGCAATAACCATGAAAAATGGATCACAATGACATGAAAAATGACGTTCTTGTCTTCTGCTTTCTTCTCGTGATGTGACCATGTTTTGTAAGATGCGTCATGCCACTGCGGATGAGGGGAAATGGCAAGAAGTAAACGCACAGAGCATTCTCTAACCCGGTTCAACAGTGCTCATACGAGCTTCTTTGAATGAAGTACTATCTGACACTGCTTTAAGACTCCAGCTGGCAGCTTGTATCCTAACTGCATCCCCTGTGTGCTTGCTGGGCCATGTTGTAAAATCAGCCCAAGTAGATTCACATGTGTCCTTATTGTTCCAATATGGATTTACTTTTCACTAAAAAAAACATAGCAGCATCAAACCGTAAGGCATAAAATGAAGGAAATGAGATAAATCAAAAGTTTGTGGAATCGTTGGAGAGAGGAGACGAGGGACGCAGAGATGGAGATACTAAATTAGGCAAACCACAACCTCTGTTACTTTAGTAATGGATAAATCTTGCAGAGAAGCTGTAGTTTACAACACAATTTTATTGGCCCCAAGAATAATTAAAGACTGAGAAAGCCTTGTTGGGATGTTATTCTTAAATTTGACTTTAAGTCAGAACAGATGTACTTATTATTTTGGTATGTGTTTGTGTGTACTTTGCATAGCATGTAGCACTATCTGCCACTCTGCGGCATATAGGAGGAGAAATGTCAAAGCCCTCGGCTGGGTCAGTGGCACCGCAGTGGGAAGATCCAGACCCGCCAAAGTCCTGCAGCAGGGGTGCTAGTGGACCTTTCAGGAATCCGCCGCTTTACCTCACACACGCATTCTCTCCATTCTCATCGTTCTTCGCACCGTCACACAAGGTATTAATACCAGCCACACATCCACATTCTTTGTCATTCGCATCAAGTTCGCAGAAAGTTGCAGCCATTAAAAAAAAAAAAAAGTTCTACACTAGATTATTATTCACTCGTTTATTTATTACATCTTTTTA
Source organism: Chatrabus melanurus (assembly GCA_900302635.1). Lineage (NCBI taxonomy): Eukaryota > Metazoa > Chordata > Actinopteri > Batrachoidiformes > Batrachoididae > Chatrabus > Chatrabus melanurus. Next base: position 6,332 of record OMMV01175439.1, on the reverse strand, counting down.
TCCAGATTTTTTATGCATTTGTGTTTTATTTTTAATAGGGAGTTCTCTTTTCTCCAAAACTGCAGAGATCATATTTTAATTTGGGCACATTATAAATCTCTGCAGAGTGCTGATTTTTCTGCAAGATGTGTTGCAACACTGCAGATGTTCATATTGCGATCATGGTAACTAGGAAACAATCCTTTCAAATATTCAGATCTTTGTTTTAAACTTTTAAATCGTTACACCCCCTGCTACACGGACAGAGTGGTTCCTGTGTACCCCGGGGGATATATAGGAATCACTCTGTCCATCCGTCTGTCCCTCCATGAGTTTGTACGCGCAACTCCCCCTGAACTGGTTGGCGAATTTAACTTCATATAATGGTAGCACACCATACGAAGATGTGCATAAAATAATTGTGGTCTGACATCTTCACTGCGAGATAATTGAACATTTGTGTTGATTTAACGCATCATATGATACTGACTTTGTATCATATCACTTTGTATCACGTTTACTTCACTACATTTACAAACTTAATTGCATACTTTTACTCCGATACATTTTTGATACGCGGTGTCGTTAAAAAAATCAGATTAAATGAAATTCGGTGTTTTCTCCACCGCTCTAAGTCTCCCTGTGGCTCCATCTTAAAGGGTGGATGGATGGATAAACTTCAAAAAAATATCAATATCAAGCAGAAATTTTAGGGAAAAAAGAACATTTGTACCTTTGTTCAGGTTCATAATAATAATAATAATACATTTTATTTAAAAGTGCCTTTTAAAACACTCAAGGACACTGTACAAAGATAAAAACGACACAAAAAAATGGAACAGTGCAATTATAGAGAGTATGCTATCTTGAACAGGTGAGTTTTGAGTCTGGATTTAAACAAAGGGAGAGAGAGTCTATGTTTCGAATGTCCGGTGGGAGTGAGTTCCAGAGTTGGGGAGCAGAGCGGCTGAAAGCATGGTACTGAGGCGGACGGAGGGCACAGTGAGGTGGATAGAGGAGGAGGATCTGAGAGAGCGGGAGAATAAGAAGGGGTGAGGTTGTGGATGGCCTTGAATGTATACAGAAGGATTTTGAATTCTGTTCTGAATTCAAGGTTCAAGACATTATCTATGAAGATTGCTGTAGGCTCCATGTTTTAAAGTGCTGGATAAAATTCATAAGATTCAAAGTTCTGACTGCCTTCTGTTTTTATTAACATGTACTTTTACTTTTATTACTTAGGTACATTTAATTATAGATTACTTGTCATACTTAAGTACAATAAATACTAGATACTTTCAGACTTTTACTTGAGTAGCATTATAGTCGGTGACTTGAACCAAAGTCATTTTTTGGTAGGGTATCTGGACTTCTACTCAAGTGTGACTTTCAGGTACTTTATACTACACTGTCTGAGCGGAGGGTATCATTTTGTGATCACAGATCTCTAGTTTTAGATTAAATATACTATTCACAAATGCCTTTCTGTGGACTGTTTGCTATTTCATTTCAGTGAATTTCAGTGGATATAAGGAGGATGGTTTGAAGGCAACAGAAGGAGTATTTCAATGTCAATTTGGTAATAAATGTATGAATTCATCGTAATTACAATATACTACATGAAATCTTCTTAGCCCTGCATCAGTCAAGGTTGACCATGGGATACATCTTCGTTTCTGTCTCTTCTGTGGAATCTTGTCTGTATATGTCATGTCTTGACATGCAAGGCAAGGGTAGAACAGCTCTGTCTGTGACTGTATGGGCCAATGCAGGAGTAACAGTCTCTGTCGCAAAGGTCACATCTGTGTGTGGTTGCTGGTCTGTCAGAGTTCTTTTTTCCTTTCTTTGTGCCCTTTTATCAGCCGTTGCACTCATCAACTTTTCTTCATCAAGTCTTCTTTCCTGTCTGGCGTGTGTGGTCCATGTCTCGCTCCCATCAAGCAGTGTGCTGATGACATAAGCGTTGTATACTGCCATCTTAGTTTTCACCGTCAGCTTGGGGTTTGTCCACACTCTAGTTGTAATGCGTGCAAGTGTTGTAGCTGCCTTGCCAATTCTTTTGTCTATTTCGATGTCCAGAGAGAGATTGTTGATGATGGTAGAGCCTAGGTAGGTAAACTGATGGACAACATCGAGTTCATAGTCAGCAATAACAATGGTTGGTGGTGCCTCTGTATCCTGTCCAAGGACATTTGTCTTCTTTAGGCTGATGTTGAGTCCAAAGTCCTAACAGGCCTGGGAGAAGCAGTGACTGCAGTTCCTGCTGGGAGTGGGTTACAATAGCTGCATCGTCAGCAAAAAGCAAGTCTCTGATGAGGACTTCGTGTACCTTGGTCTTGGCTTTGAGACGGGCAAGATTGAACAGTCTGCTGGCTGATCTAGTCCGTAGGTAAAATACCTCTGTTGCCGGGCCAAATGTGTGCTTTAGGAGTACAGCAAAGAAGATCCCAAAGAGTGTGGGAGCAAGGACACAACCCTGTTTGACGCCACTGCATATATCAAAGGGCTCAGACGCACTGCCGTTGAACTGCACAGTCCCCTTCATGTTGGAGTGAAAAGATACGATCAAGGTCAGCAGTTCTGGTGGGCAGCCAATCTTTGGAAGGAACAAGTCTTGAACAAGTCATCTCTGCTGACTAGATTGAACGCTTTAGTGAGGCCAATAAAGGCGACATACATGGGCAACTGCTGTTGACTGCACTTTTCCTTGAGTTGGCGTATAGAGAATGACATGTCCACTGTGCACCTCCAAGCTCGGAAGCTGCATTGTGATTCTGGGTAGACCCGTTCTGCCAGCTTATGTAGGCGGGTCAAAATTACCCTGGCGAATACTTTGCAAACGATGCTGAGCAGGGAGATGCCTATGTAGTTGTTGCACTCACTTCTCACTCCTTTGTTTTAGTAGAGGGTGATGATCTTGCATCTCTCGTATCCTGCGGTACAGCCTCTTCACGCCAGCATTGACAAAGAACTTCGTGCAGTGGGAAGAGTACCATGTCCTTTCCTGAGGACCACAATGGAAATAAGTCTCTATTGAGACTTTTTTGTGTCATCCTCGGATTTTTACATGTCATTATAATAATTACTATATTTATATGTTTTATTGTATTGTACATGTGGGAATTCTAAATAAATCAATCAATCAATCCTTGCAGTACTTGATCAAATCAGGGGGGATCCCATCACTTCCTGGGGCTTTGCCAGCGGCCAAGCTGTCAATGGCCTCGCTGAGCTCCTCTGTGTCTAGGTCGACCATAGTTGGGAGACACTCAATGGCACCAAGGGCTGTGAGGGACACAGTGTTGATTCTGGAGTAAAGGTCAGAAAAGTGTTCTACCCATTTCTCCATCTGCTGGCCATTGTCAGTGAGAACTTCCCCAGAGGAGGATTTAAGGGGGCTATCTTGTTCTGGGTAGGGCCGAGTGCCTTCTTTATCCCATCATACATTCTTCTGATGTTTCCACTAATTGCGGCTAATTGTATGTTTTTGCTGAGCTCTGACCAGTACTCATTAGCGCAACACTGTGCAGTCTGCTGCACATTACTCCTAGCAGCCCTAAGAATCTGTAGGTTCTTCTCGTTGGGTGACCTCTCGTATTCTACAAGGGCAGCACACTTGGCTTCAATGATGGGAGACGTCATGATGGACTTGGCCTCGAACCAGTCATGAGACTTTGGGGTGTGCTTCCCTAAGGTGGCAAGGGCTGCGCGGTGAATAATGTCCCGTAGGGTTTCCCACTGCTCTGTGGCAGAGTCGCCAGACTGCGAGGCACCTAACTCTTTCTCAAAGGCCACTGCAAACTGCTCTGCATAGTCTGGCTGAGCCATCTTGCTTGTGTTGATGCGAGGGTTCCCCTGTCTCTTAGTGAGATGGAACTTCTTCTCTTGCAACCTAATCTTGCAACATACCAAGGAGTGGTCTGTGTCACAATCAGCGCTGTGGTAGGCGTGAGTGTGCAGAACCTACTTGAAGGCTGTGCGCCTGACCAGGATCAGATCTAACCTGTGCCAGTGCTTTGAGCGTGAATGTCTCCACGTAACCTTGTATTGAGGCCTGGTTTGGAAGAAAAGTTGGAGGTGCATAGCTGATGGCACGTGCACAGCTCAAGCTGTCTCGGGCCGCTCTCATTCATTTTGCCTACACCAAACTGACTTAAACAAGAGGGCCATGAGTCATGATCAGCACCCACTCTGGCATTGGAATCACCCAGAAAAACAACTTGTTCCTTGCTTGGGGTGTTCCCAATGATTGATGCGAGGTTTTCATAGAACTCGTCCTTTGTGTCTGAAGTGGAGGACAGTGTCGGGGCGTACACGCTAACGAGAGTAGTAGGACCTTCAGTGGTGCTGAGGTGAAGAGTCCGTAGTCTCTCTGAAGCACTTTTGTCTAGTTCTACCATACTCATGAGGCTGTTCCTCAGTCCAAAGCCGACACCGTGCACTCTAGGCTCATCAGATCCTTTCCCTTGCCAGTAGAATGTGTAGTCCTTCTCTTTCAGAGTACCCGAGCCTGCCAGCCGTGTTTTCTGAAGGGCGGCTATGTCAACATTCAGCTGCTTGAGCACGTTGTTGATAACAGCTGTTTTCCTGGTGTCGCTGATGTCCTGGAAGTTTTCAGAAAGGCCTGTCATCATTGTCTGTACGTTCCAGCTTCCCAGTTTTAGAACTGGTCTCCTTTCTCTTGTCATTTGTTTTCATGTTGGCAGGTGCAGAAATATGTGATTACAAAAGTAGCCACCCTATGGTAGATGTCATCAGCATACAAAACTCACACACCACCACAAACACACATCCCAGCAAGAAGTCTGCTGCATGCAGCAGGTGTGCTTCTGTTCAATCGGGCCTCAAAGAATTATGCCTGTGGAAGTGAAATGCTTGATGAAAAAATGTTCCATTCTGTAAGACAACTTTCACTTGGAAAAAGATCTGTTTGAGCAGGAAAACAACCCCACACCACATGAAATCTTGAGAATAATGACTTCAGGCGTACATGGTAAAAAGAAATAAATGGAAACACAATATGCCGATTGAGGTTCATAAAGAGACTTCCCTACATGAACATGCCCGTATTTTGTTCAAACCTAATTACAAATAAGAAAAACAGCATTAATTAATTATTAATGGGACACTCTTGCTTTTTTGTCTTCACAATTAAAAACTCTCTTGTCTTTTTGTTATGTGGACATAACTAAAAAATAATAATTTAATATACCATAAATACTTTCACATCTTTGATGACAGCATTACAGTTGTAAACAAATCTTCAACAGCCTCAAACATATTAATGCCTTCAGTTTAATCTTATTTATGATCAGTTCTTTGTCAGTTTTGGAGAGTAGACAGAATAAGTCGTGCCTTCAGCCTACTAGTTTCCTTATTAATTCTAATAAGTGGCTATTTAAAAAAACTTTAACAGGTTTCAGATCAATGCTTTTTGCTTCAGTGATGGTGTGACACTTGTTTACCTCTCTGCCAGGGGTTGTTCCTTCACAATGCAGACGTCACTGACTCCAAGAACCTTGTGATACGTCAAAAGCGATTTGGGCTTTTGCAACCCTATTGCTCATCAGCTTCATGACATTTGTTTGGCCTCTTTAAGTAATGGCCGTGCCTCTTCGATGGCAGCTCGATATGCTTTGAGACATCAAAACAGAGAGGATTTGTTTGAGCTTAGCCCATAGCCACTTTGACAAACTGAGGACATAAATTCACATGAATAGGAAGGTCATAGATTTAAAATGGCTTTGTATACAAAATCCTGCTAGTGCAGTAACCTGTGAGCTGTAAGGGAAGACCAGCCAACCACAGCGTACAGGTCACAGTGGTGAGTTCAGAACTTGGAGGGGAAAAATAATCGTCGTTGCCGTCGTCATCATCATCATCATCATCTTCTTTTTCTTCTACTTCTTCCAGTTCTAGATCTTCTTCTACATCTACTTTTTGCAGCTGCTCCCGTTTGGGTCGTCACAGCAGATCATCCATCTCACTCTGTCCTCTGAATCTTCCTCTGTCGCACCAACCACCTGCATGTCCTCCTTCACCACATCCATAAGCCTCTTTAGCACAGATAGATAGATCTGTCTATATTGTTCATATATGTGTGTGTGTGTGTGTGTGTGTGTGTGTGCGCGTTCCAATCATGACTGCTTACAAGGTTTGCTTACTTGGTTACATTGGCTCGACATAAAACCAAACTGAACATAATGACACAATACTCTCATATTTGCTGGGATTAAACACTTAATGGGTTCCATTCTAAGACATAATTGATCACACTCAGTCCAACACTACAAATAAATCTTTCATCCCTTTTCAAATTGAATGTATTCAGCAAATGTTGTGATTTGCAAAAG